>CM046062.1:16983899-17194702 GCA_025215515.1 Schistosoma japonicum
TTAGTCTCATACCCAAACCAGGCATACGTAATTTTGCCTGTCAGTACATAACAGGTGTGAGTCAAGGGGCTTTAATTCATAGTATGTTTCACCATAGACTATTTTGAAAATGGAGCCGTTCTTGCCCTAATTGAACATACACATACTCAATAGTATATATAAAATTACGGAAAGAACTATTGCATATGAAAATAGTGAGACCATAAACGTAGGGAAACCAAATATTTATTTAGGCAGCCATAAATGATAAAATGATGCATATCAAAGATTTCTGAAAGTTGATCAAAATCAATAAGATCTCTGGACTTACGGTTGTATTACTCAAGTGACAACGAATTAATGACAACATGGGATCATTATCAGTTGATACATATACACTTTTTGCTTTAATTATACGAACACCATAAGAGATTGTTCGAAGAACTAATTTTTTCGAGGGAACGCACATATCTTCTGTTACTTTATAAGGAGGCAGTTCATTAAAATCACCATGACACTGAGCACTTGAGAACAACATACGTAGATTGCTTTTCAAGTGTGAGCAAGCACTTAACTAAAATATACATAGAAGATATATATTTAGTCGCTTGTTTTATTTTTCTAATGATCAGAATATATAATTAACTTAATTCGCAATTCGTTTTCTAAAACAAAGAACTAAAATTTCACATTTTTTGTTATGACAAATATTATCTAAGCTTGTGATTGTAATGAAACTGAGAAATTTTATACAAGCGTACTGGGATAGGAGCGACATTCGCTTTGTGAAGGCTAGTGATACTACTTCAAGACACCGGTAAACACATCAAAATTTTGACACATGGCTCAAAGATTGATCGAACAGTTCTACTGTAAGCCTCATCATTAATGTATGGAGCATAGGGTGCTAATTCGGAAAGAATATACGCTATTAAGAAAACGATCATTATTGGTAGTAACAAATAAATTGGATAGATTGACTATGTTAAGTTGTTACTCTGAATTATTTTGTTAGGTGATAAAATTTGTAGATCGGGTAATGAGCCGAGTTAAGAGTTTGTGCTTGAACTTAACTAGGATGACAATAATAAACATGATCTCAGTGATTAGGGATATTAAAATTAGTAAATAAGAATTGTAAATATGCTAATATCATAAATACACATAGAATTCGTAAAACATATTACTATTAAAAAAGAATCAAAATACAACTCACGAAATCTTCACCGTTTCTTAAATGAACTCCAACTATGGGTTTCTCTAACCATCGACTAATAAAGCTTTCCGTAACTACATTAATATGACTATTCCATTCCAAATAACGATGAAATATACGATTTTCTGGACGAACAGGAAATGATGAAGGTGGTCCAACGAACGCAAGAACCGGGTATATATTTGGTGGAAATCTATATTTTATATTAAACACAATGGGTGTTTTAGAAAACTTACAACCGATCCCACTCTTCTTTTGGATCATCAGCGCTTAGAGGAAAATAAAAACTAGAGTCAGTGAAACTGACATTAAATGTATCCCAAAATTCCTTGAAAGGATTCCCATCTTTGGCATTACAGTCATTATTTAAAGGACCAGGTCTAGGTCGAAAGCATATTGCTTGTAAAAGTAAACTAAATTGGGAAAAATACCTGTACGTTTTGTTGTTGGCCAGAGAAGAGGAGCTTTATTCAACATAAAATTTTCCTGTGAAACAAACTGATGAATTAATAGGAGTTTGGTGATATTGAACAAATTTTCGAAAGGTACAAAATTCTGTGAGGTGTTAAAGGAATCGTAAAAACTTACGGCTTTTAGAGACGACATAATATTCCATGGAGGTAAAACAAGCGTACGGTTGATCCTAATCGCAAATGCAATCATACCTAGGAATTGTTCTATCTGATTTCCAAGTCTCCCTATCAAAATGCAGTCAATGTCTACATAAAACATACCCATGCAGGGACAGTAAGTAATATAGGCAATACTATATTGCATAACATATTGACATTCAATCAAAATCACACAAAGAATGAATTTCATACCATCAATTTTCATTTTCCCAAACTTGAAATTTTCACCGAAATAGAGAGCCCATACATTTGCTAAAAGAAAACACGCATGTCTATCTATGTAATAACAAGTGAAGAAATTAAACTAATTTACATAAATTTAAGTGCTTTAAAGCGTTCACTACGAAGATACATGCTTAATGGCCCAAAATATTCGTCAGCACGATTTTAAACATGACTCATAAATTATGCTAGAACTATATTACCTAAAAATATCTGGAATTTCTTTAATCCATAAAAGATATATTCCTAAGATTTCTATTTTAGACTTAGTGTGTTCGCCCAGTAAAGAAGTTTTTATCCAAATGGTGGATTAACTTATAGAAAAATTAGCTCATTTTCAAATTGGATTAACTTCAAGAACCACTGTCGGTACGAGTGTAAAGACTAATTAGTGACGTGATTATCAACGTGACAATCGTCACGTCGATAATGGAACCTTAACATATCAGCTTCACTAAAGATAAGAGAGCAAACTAAATGCTACTTTAAATAATATATAGGTTGTTTCGCTTTACGCAAAATCAGGTAAACAAGTTTTGCAAACAGAGTTTGATTTAGTAGAAAAACAAAGTGGTAACGCAATCAATTGAAAAAGGGTGTTGCGAATATCGATCAATTCCCGTGGACAACATATAGTGAACATTTGAAGCTTCATTCCAGTTAGTTCAGAAGAAGCGAATGTAACTGACAACTTCATGACCTTATATCTTAAAATTCCAACTAGATTTTAGGATCTGATGTTGCTTCACGGATAAGTTATTAAATTACAAGCAACTACCTAACAATTAATAACAGCAAATGTAGAAAGCTAGAGGCAAACAACTGTGACACAATCACTGCACACAATCCTGAAGCCTGTCAGTATCACTATACTGAAGAAAATTATCTGGTCTTAATCCTATTCGACACACTACCTTAGACTGGTTGTTAGTTGCCAATAAAGCCTATTCCTTCTTAAAATTCCCGTCGAGGATGATAGCACAATTATTAACTATCGTTTTTAGTGCTTATTTGAAATCACCTTCTAAAAATATATATAATCATATCGTCCTACCCCAAGAAATAGACGGCTCTCCTAAAACTTGTTCAGAGATTAGTAACGAAAATCGCAGTTGGACTTAAGAATAAATCCTACCTAGCCCGTCTTGTAGCATTAAACCTAGATTCAGTACATTTCTGAAGGGTCAGAGAGATAAGATTTCGATGTATTATGTAGCCCATAAGCTTTCTCGACCTAAATGGTATCTCCAAGACGATACATAAATGTTAATTTTTGAAAAGAAATGTTATGATAGAATTATTGTGCTGGGACTTCATTTACGCTTGTTTATATATATTGATTATACTGTTGCCCCCCCCTTGTACTCCTTTTGCTACTCTGTCTGTTATTTGTTTCACTTTAAATGCCTTTTCCTTAACACATTTTGTTCTAAGTAGTGTCTTTATCACTGATTGGTTTCCGTAATATTCTCAGCTGATAGTAAAATTATACGTTAAATTTGATGTTATCTGTTGAATATTCTGCCCCTTGCCTAAATGTTAGTCGCAATTTCAACTCTGGTTTGCAAATAAATGCATGATATTCTAAAGTGTATCTCGTGAAATGCGACCTTCTGATTTAAAATTCCTTCTTCAAATAAACCACATTAATATGGACTTTCAATTTGTTCTACGTATTTGGACCAACTGTCAATATATCTTTTATATTAAATTTTTTGTTACCTTCAGTGCATTAGTATAGACTAATCTACGGCCACCAAGAATCACTCATGTGATTCACTACCAAAGCGAATCATGTAGAATAGTTTTAGGAGTGAATATCGCAGAACTCACATTCTTATGGAGAGGTGATTAATTATGTGTCACTACTTGATCATGTGTTAGCATAATCTTTAATGCCTCCCTATCACTAAGTAACCATTACTGAGTTTGTGAACGCATTTTTACTCTACCTTTTCTCAGATATAATTTCCACTTCATCTAATGCTGACATCTACCTTCTTACAGTATGGGTCTATTCGATAAAGGCATGGTGGAAACACACCATATGAAATGTGGTTAAATCCATGGTGTCTTCTTCGAAGTACGCTTTGCAGTTCGGTATGGATTTAAACCTTTGTGAACCTTATCAAATTTATAGTTCACATATTATTATTTGAAACCTTTTCTTACGTTTTTGTACAATAGTTTAGCATACCTATTTACTTTTTCTTCTAACCATAAGACACCCAAAATAATAGAAATCAAAACCGAGACACTATTGGATTTTCAATGAATTCATTTTGGCGTGAAACTGTTGAGGATGGATTCTATCATGCAAGTGACTGGTGTCAAATTAATAAGGCAGATTTATTATAAAAACCGAGTCTCATTATACTATATAGAATTAAACTTGACCAACTGTAAAGCAAGAATGACAATTGACTGTAGCCAGTTTATCCCAATTATCCAAAGCAAAGAAGCCAACGCTTTGTTACAGTATAATTGACTAATTCATCAGTATTAGATAAAGTATGTAAAATTGCTAAAAGATATTGATTTTCGAGTGTAGTTTTAGTTGTTTTACTCAATTATTTCCAGCAAGTATATCGTTTAATGGTAGAGTTTGATCCATTCAGTAGTATTAGCCCACCAACTCTCTTGACACCAGGTTGTGGGACTATAGCTTAACGAACATATACAAAATTCCTAGATGTGTTAGGGTCACTCGTGAGTAAAGGGAACAGGAAGGCATCATACTAACTATTTTCCTTAGAGTGTCTTCAAGCGGAAAAGCAGCTCATATTGTGAGATTTATATCACATGTAAATGTGTTATTTTATGACGTTAAATTCGAAAGGGGTAATGAAAATGTTATTGAGAATGAAAGAAGAGACTGATCATCTTAAATTCGACGGTTGATTTTTTCTTCGCTTCTTATTTTCGCATCAAATACATATAGCTTTGATTTATTTTAAAACAGCTTAGTTAATGAATTTGCCTATACTACAGATCGGGTTCTCGAGATCACTAGAACTTGCTACAGTAATGCTTGTTTCATCACAGACAATTGAGTTACGAACTTGTGAAGCACATTAGGAACCTATTCCAGTTTTGAGGAAATTTATGAAACTCCTGAAGATCTGCGAAGAGATTCTTCAAGCGGAAGGTCTTGGTCTGCATTAGAATGGCACTGGGATTTGTCTTGATACTACAATAATGACTTTACTCATTCATCAATATGAAACTACTTCAACTTACGAACAGCCACGAAAAAAAATTGCTGTTCATTAAATATGACATGTCCTTCTTGATGCTGACTTTCGTAAGCCTGTGGTTTAGTACCTAACCCCGCTTATCTTGAATCCCTGATTAGTGTCATGTTTACAGAAAACAAGTACAACACGGTACTGATGATGGCTCATTAATTTGCATCATTGGACTAGTCGCAATCCAGCTTATGTCACTGTTTTTATAATGTTTTCTGTTATCATCACCGTAGATACAGTTTTACTATCAATTGACTTCGTATTGGTTAAGAAGTCTGGCTACCATAGTTAGGGTAGTTCACTGACTGGTATGACCTAAGCTTACTTTGTGTTAGCAATATAGTTGCATTACGCTATTTATCAAGTGATACGAATTAGGCTAATAGCTAAGCCTCTGGGAAAAAACTTTAAACCTAGTCCTATAAATCAGTAGATCGAATTTCCATCACTTAAGAAGTGTGGCGGTTAATAATCCCCTAAATAACTAGATGCATAGTCTCTCCACATTGATGTTGGTCATGTTTGTTTTAGTGGATGTGCCTTGTTGAAGGCGCTCATCCCCACATCTTGACACGACAAGACGTTGAAAGCAACTTTCAATCTAGTTAGCTAGTCTAGACATCACTATCTCATTGACACTTTACTCACGATCAACAAATAGCTTCTCCTACATCCCTCATTGCCATCTGCTTCATTCTTATTCGTTCATGTGGGTTTAATCGTTAGACGTTGCTGTGGTTATATGACTAACGTTTCCTATCAAAACTGCCACACCAAGTACGAGCAGTTTCGGTAGCCTTTCATAACAACCCAGTAGATAAACTAGCTTTATCTGCTGGTCGAATTTTGAAGATCACCAGTACTCGCCATAGTGAGGTTTATTCCGTTAAAGAAAAACCCCGTTCTACAGAAGGCGAAGTGACGGGATAGTGTAATACATGTTTTTCAACCTATGGGTGCAACGCGGACCAAGCACTTTACAAAAACAATGTCCTTCACGGAGAAGACCATCATGATTTCGGCGAACGGAAAATGAACGTTAACGCTAATACAACAAAACCTAGGGCAAAGTTTCGATGAAGCGTAGAGATTCCTGTTGCTTCTTCATCCACAAACCCACTGTTGATGCATCGGGGAACTATCCCGTCTGTACGCATTGACGCAACCTTAGCCGGTGGAAACAGCCACCTGTTATTCATCACCGATGTAATGATGAAGGTTCGCCATCTCGTCGACACTAGCTCAGACGTCAACGTCCTGCCTGGAACTTCATACGATCTCCAACATGAAACTGCATTCGATTTACAGGCGGCCGGAGGAAAAGGAATAACTACGTATGGTAGAAGATATGTCCACTTGAATGTGGGTTTATGTAAACCCACACATTGGGTTTTCACCATCACCGATGTGAAAATACCTATTATAGGCACAGATTTACTGAGCCTCCACAACTATATTATGGACCCTAACAAAAAGAAGCTAGCGGTTAGCAGCACAATGCTATACGTTTGTGGGATCACTGCTCCAGGTTGCAGCCCATGCTCTCTGCATTTTAAACATTTAGTAAACCGTTATTTACAGCCAACACTTGACAAATATCCAGATATGAATAAAGTAACTTCGTAATTATCATGTGCAGCCAGAAGTGCTACACATCACATCACAACTACAGGTCAACCTGTGTTCTCGAAAGCATATGCAGGTTCTTCATAGAATGAAAGCCATACCTAAATGCCGACGACTTAAAATAGTCAATAAGACTGAAAAAGCAAATAGTGTTTAGACTAGTGTCCAGAATTCAATACTGAGAAGCGTGAATGGATATGTTTGGAGGACTCAAAACTTGAAATGCAACTCCTGGTAACCAAACACTACCTAAACTTAATTTTGTAACCGACCAGGGAACACAATATTCTCACAGTTTTTACTTCCCTAGACAAATTCTCTCCAAACTGTCCAAATTACCACGACTCCTAGGTTTCATTCTAAGGAACGTTTACTTACATGAATCAAGACTCACTCTCGACAAAATTTGTGAGACCTGTACTTGAGTACTGTTTCTTCTTATTTAGCAATCTACAAACAAGTAACAAACTGAGGGTGGAGAGTGTGCATCCCTACTCAACATGGCAGATCGTTAAAGACAATTCTAAAATTGACTACAAAGCTAGATGTCACGTGCTCAGACTTACACTACTATATAGAAGAAGATTAAGAACAATCCTAATTCTTTTCTTTTAATTGCAGCACAAAGGGACCCATAACTAATATTGCTTACCGTACCTGCACACGACACTATTATTTCAGAAACAAACTCTTTCAATTTGAAATTGAAAAATAAAAAACAAAGGCTTGCGCAGACTTTTATTTGATTAAATATGGTCACATATGGAAAAAACTGCCAGCAGAAGTACACATGACAGACAATTTACTAGTATTTTGCAAGCTACTTAATAATGCTCTTTAAGATATTAGTCCCCGGCTAATGAAGCCACTTATTCAGACACTCTAGAAATAATAGGCCTCCTTAATATCTGAAATAGATTGGATATCAACCATAAACAACGCCACGACTTTTCTGAATAAAAGATATCAATGGACCATTGAACTTTCATCTACAGTTCACTTGTCAGAAATTAAACGACTTATAACCGACCGGATCATGCTTTGAAAAATCCGTATACCTGTGCACTACACACGCAAAAGATTTCTTTTCTCTCTTTTTTTCAATTTTTTATGATTTAATTCCAATATTAATTTTACAGACTTCAATACTTCACGATGGATGACAGTCGAACCTAGTAACTTACTAATAAGGTGCATCAGCAAATAAAACCAGATGAATTCACACATTTTACTCTTCACTCGCTTTTAGTCAGTGTTGGCACGAAACGGGCCTGATTAAAGCACGCTCAAAACATGCTCACGAAGCTGTGCTGTCATTGGTCCATTCTTAGCCAACTAGAGTCAACGGGAAGCTTCTAGAATACTCGATACAATTGCTTATATAAACCCTAGTGTAAATCATTTTGCTTGACTTTGCCTTTTGCCTCCTGCCGTTATTTTCTCAATACATCTTACTACCTGTTCTCTCTTGTTCTGGTTTGGGATCCAGTCGCGGTCGTTGTCGAATCCTAGAATACTAAGCGGGTAGGACAATATATAACAGTCAGTTTTCTATTTAATAATGAATCATCAGCATGTTGTTCAGATGTAATGCTCGAATGGCTCATTAGCCTCCGGATACTCACAGTATTACTAACACGACCCTAGTTTCTAGCAAACACCTGTGTAGCCACCAGATAATACACTACTTCTCACATCAAGTACCACCCAATACTTATTCTAACTTATCCCCGTCATATATATATGACCAGTGAACCGTTTGAAACCTCACTGCAAACGGATAGTCAAACACGGCAGCATAATGTATTTCAAATGCCGAAAAATTGTTTATCTTACAAAATTTTCTATGGTTTTCTTATTATTACTAAGCTGTTAGTTGTGAACTTATTAGTTTTCTAATTATTTCCAGTTGTTTGAATTATTTCATTTTTATGTTAAAATGGGATAGTATCAAGGCTGCTTATTCATCAGCCTAGGTGATTACCCGACATCGTAGCCAGTTATCGTGTCATTACTGAAATCATCTGTAATCAGCTATTGTTAAAATTTACACTATCTATCATAGATATTTCAACTGTAAATGCATATTAAAAAGTGAAACTTAACATTGTGGACGAACTATCAATGACCTTGAAACACCTTTTGACCAATGAGAATTCAGTGGTAGATAAAATCACTATTTATTATGAAAAACGATAAAATTTTTAAAAAATTACACAGGATACGTTGCTTTCATATGATTTATCAATTTTTGGAGGTTGGAAACGAGTTCATTGAATTTAAATCTATAATTTGAGCGATAAAAAAATTCATCCATATGACTACATATCATATTGTTCCTAGAGCCTTTATAAGGTCTAAGAAACTCCTTTAGGCGTGACTAGAATCATTCGATGTTTTACGTATGAACGCCTGTGCTTGGATCAACAAAATGTCTGTCATGAACTACGACATGGTGAACATATACAAGTCTACAAAGAGGCCGATAAGCTCTCCAGTCGTCAGTATAAATTGTTGATCCTGGTAGAACATACAACTGGATTATTGGTATTAGAGTCCTCGCAGTTTGATCTAGGACATACTGGAAATGTCCCTTTCCTAATGTTCGGTCGTAAATACCAAGAACCTACCAGTAAGACTAAAGTAATTAGTACTTACACATTCAGTTTTTACAGATCTTCCTCTATTACATTTTCTCTTCCTAATAGCTGTTTTGTCTATTTCAATAACTTTTCCAACGCCTCTTTGAGACAGATTTAAAAGTAACAGCATTTCTGTGGATATGTCTCTATAGCGCTGATACCATTGCACTGATGATACTTTGCTAACGTTTATAAGGGACGCTGCCAGAGTAACAGGGAACTGCAAAACCCACAAAACGACTAACATGCATGTTTTCCTAAGTGTTAGTCTAGACTCGCTAAAGAAACTACCAAGTCTTATTGATTTCTTAAGCCAACAACCATTTCAGCGAAAGGTGACTTCATCTCGCGTATCTGTGGTTGGTATTTGAGCCATAATAAGTACACAATCACAGATCAAATCTGTATGAAAAAAATCCAACAGCTTGTAGATTGTTAATAATAACACCCTCATAAAAAATTTTAATTAAACGATCCAACGTTAGCATTTTAAACCAGAAAAAGTAAACGACCTTGAAGAATTACCTTGATTTTCATTAGCTCTATCAAGTTTACCAACAAAGTTTAGTTTTACCTAGTAAACTATTCTACATGATTGTTGATTGCACTAAATTGCGTAACTACCACTGAATCATAGGGTGTGTTTTTTTCGAAAATACAATTCGTATATGGTTTTCTTGTGAAAAATGTCACTGTAAATTTTATAAAGGATAATGATTACATTTAATCATCGTTAAGAACGAACTGCAGTATAATTACGTCATCTAAGATCATTTAGGTAATTAGTCAGGTTTACGGGAATACTATTTTACCTTGATGGTTTGAGTTGCCTTAACTTTGTAGTGAACAAACTATAAACTACTGATGTAGTATGTTCATATTTTGCGTGCAATAGTTGTATAACTGCAATTTACGTTTTTCATCTACATTCGTAGATGGTACTGTGGTGGCTTGATTTTACTTCAATTAAGTTGTTGAAACTTGCGAAGTTCGTGCTAAGCACAGAACTTATAAGGATAAAGTGATTGAAATTTCAGTAAAGATGCTGATGGATGGTCAGTTTATAATTGAAAATACCGAGTCATTCTTGGAACGATTTACATGGTGCCTGATGAGTTACCAAACAGTAATGAAAATGTGCAAAGGAACTTCAACAATGCAAAATTGAAGCTTACACAACCTACGCTGTATTAACAACAGAAATACAGAAACGTTTCACTTTCATAAATCGAAATTCGGGCAACATATTGAAAGTTTATGGTAGTTCAGTTGGAACTAAACTTTGGTGGCATATCCTTATCAATCGGTGGGTGTAGTAGTTATGTAAAGTTCCAGAAGTAATAGACAGATAACTGTACTGATTAGTAGTGAGAGCAGTCATGTTACTTTGTATCACTTGAAGCTTATCAAAATTAAATGAATCATTCCACATACTGATTAATATTTAATTGCACATATTTTAATACGGCTTTTTCATTGTAGCTTGCTACAGCGAATACAAAGTGGGGAAGTTAATACTAATCGTACAGTGAACGCATGCTTTTGTTTACGTTAACTACGTTACGATGTAGCCTTTCTTTTTGGTAACCGTGTATAATAGCCTACCACATGACAAAGATTACGTTTTGAAATCTCATTCAAGTTTGTTATTTATTAGGCCATTTACAACGAAAAATCGCTTTTTTCGAATATATTTCCGCCTTTATAATAGATTCTTTTAATAATAGTTCTCCTTACACGTAATAATCTATGCATACATGTAATGAACAATTTCTATTATTCATTGGGCTAACTAGTTAGACAACTCACGTGACTTGTTAAATAAGTGTTGACACACTTCACAGTATTAACATTGTAACGATGAATAAGGATAACGCCGATTATAAACAGTTGATGTAACTTGTACCTAAGATGACACCACTCACTTATCAGTTCATTAAGAATCAGCCTCGAGGATCGAGGCAAGTAAGTTGTTGTCGTAGGCTAATAATCCTATTACTAGAAATACACTAATATGCACAAACCACAGCAGGCGATTATCTAATGGTTTTTAGTACTGTTTACCGCACATAAACACGTTTTCACGTACATTGTTACATAGATGCTAGCCATTTCATTAGAAATTAAATTGCGAATGGTTGTTAGCTAACAATGAGGATATTTCATAGCGTCGTATCAAATAGTTGCACTTAGGGTCCTGGGATATAACGCATACATTACCGCGTACACTACAAACCCTAATATACACCAATCTGTACTATTGCAAATATGTAAATACAAAAGGCAATTACAAAGTATTACCCATTTATTATAGACAGATAGTTAATATTGTATAATACAAGCAGATTCTTCAGTGAATGAGGTGATTAGGGAATTTGTAGAACACAAAAAATCACAAGATTTTGAAATGAGAAAATTCATTTCTTACTTATCTTTTAAAATCCTTTTCGTATAATTTTCAACCTTGGTAAATAATTCCATTGTAAAGCTTTCGCCAAACTTTTAAAATATCAATCTTCCATTTTTCTATGTATTCATCATTTTTTGCAGTAGCAGTATCAGTTATTATCAACTGAAACAGAAAATCTACAACTAATGATAAATAAGGTAGCTTTCTTACTTCACCCTATTTATGTTACAAGTCGAATCAATACCTACCACTTATGGGAACACGCGATACAAGTAAATTTGGTCTTCTGTCGAAAAGGATACTAGAATTAATCTCCTCACAATTCCTTCAACATAATGAAACTCACGTAGCTGTCCACGTTCACAGAAATGATCCCCTTCCGATAAGCGTCTAAACCACGGATCGCACCTCAAAAAAGATTTTGTGCAGAAATGGTTGTGAGTCATGATGTATGAACGAACGATATACTTATTAACACTCAGCACTACACGAAACATAGATTTTCAATCCATGCATTTAGACCTAAAGATGCTACAATTATAGTTTAACTTACGGTTTGTTTCTCTGACCAGTCCCGTGAGATTTTCTTTTACTACCAAATGCACATTAAAAAACAACGAAAATGCATTTAAAAGACGAAAACGAGGCATTCTGACTTTGCGAATGAATACAGTGAGTGAAGGTAATCTACGATTGCATTAAATTTACTAACTTACAGACTGAAACTCTCCAACTGCTTGCTCTACATCCTCCCAACTAATAAATCGTCAGCTGAGCACCATATTTTTAAAGGCTGCTTTCACATCAACACTTATTTCTCGTGAGGAACAGGCCAAACAACTATTATTCAATAAGTAGATACATAAAAACTGTAGACTCACCTATTATTAGTCATATTTCTCCGTAAATATAATGATGTTGAGATTTATGAGAGTTAATAAAAGATGACCAGTCTGCCACGCTGTAAATAGGGGACTGCCGACATGCACCTAACCGCTCAAGGTCTCAAACATGTCATATCGCGGCAAATGAAACTCAGCTGATGATTAACTAGTGCCGACAGTATTTAATTGAATAAAAATTCAGTAAATTTCGAGTGTTATTTTATGCTACTTATTAGTAGGTAAAGTTGTGGATGAATAATTTTCTTTATATTTGAAATGGCTAGAAATGTTTTGAGAACTTTTTACCATAATTACATGTTCTTCTTCAGTTATTACTGACAATCTGTAGTCTCTCGATAAAATGTTCTTTATGCACACAATTGTGATTTTTACCATTTCGATTTTCATTCAACTTAGAATGTCATAAAAGTCCACAGTTAACATGAAACCACCTTCAACGGCAAATTATTTAAGAACTGCATTTCTACTCTTTACAGAGTAGTATACAGTTTTCTTGTGTTTAGCAAATTTTTTTCTCATTCGTGAAGTATTTGTAAAAATGCATATTAGTATAGATTGCTATGATGACACATATAACTTGAAACAATGCTGGAGTGTTTGAGTTGATCCTAATAAAATTTAGTAACAGAATCAACAACTAAACTTTGAAATAGTTTGACAGCAAAATAAAACAAAATCGTTTTCAGGAATTAAGTCTATCATTTATCAACAAATATTTGATAGAAATATTGCGATTGACTTATAGTATAATAAACAAACAATCAAGAATAGAGAATAATGAATGTCGATAATGACTAACGATTCTATTGTTCCCCCCTCCGTCAAACTACCGCCACCGTCGAATCATAAGTCAAAACGAACATAATTATTACCGACACTGTTCACTTTAAATGAAAACCTTTAGCTTTCACCATATATATTTGTTTTAATATAAATTTACAAATCAATGATCATTTAGTATGGTTTACTGTTTACAATGAACCCTTATGCGTAAGGTGAATATTCATCAATTTACTGATTTAAACAGGTCAACAAATGCTAGAATATACGAAGTTGCTTCTCTTGTTGCCATGATAGTGGGTAATAATTATCCTTAAATTTCAGGATACTGGTTTTGAGTTAATTAAAAGCCAATAATCTGTTTTATTTATATTTCAGAGAGTTAATGGCCGAAATAAATCGAGTCATATGATACATATAAAGAAATAAAGTTTATATATATATATATATATATATATATATATATATATATATATATATATATATATATACTGATCAATGAGAATAAATAGAATGAAGTAAATGTTTATAGGGTTGGTTTTACATGGGTTAACAGGAATTTGAGAGTCCAAAATATTACGTTTCTCCACTACAATACATTCGACTAGCATCGTCTATGTATAACCCAGAGATCAAATAGTAAGAAAATAGTGTCTGTAGATAGAATTCGAGTGATTATACTGAACTTCAAATACAAATGCCTGATAATCAGTTAGTTTTTGTTCTGGTCAAATTTAATAAGTGAGAACAAAGTGATTGAGTATATAATTGTATGTTCAATACTACTCAGGATATACAAGAGAGAAAACTGAGCCTGTAGGATATTGTGTATATGTAAGTGATTATTATGGACACATTTAAACAATTGTTGATAAAAGATGTGTGTGGAAAGTGCTGTTGTATGAGACGACCGGAAAACTAAGTACGACTCCTAGAATGATAACTGGTGATACTGGATTGCAGTTGCTTAAGTTTCTATTCGTAAATATTCTTAGGTCAATTGATCTCGCGCCCATCACGTTTACTTCATAAATATATACCAGTAACCAGGTGTCTGTAAAATAAGGAAATTTCAGACGCCGGATGAATGACGCTAAATTTGGAGCCAGTAAAGTCCAACAAGTGAAACAGGTTCAAGCAAACTAACATAGAGAGAAGAAGTTCAGTAATACATTGAACATGTACATACAAAGAGGTGTAAAAATTAAAAGTTTACATGTCGAGGGGATAATCTGCTTTTCTACATGTACAAGCATGCACACTTAAATCGGAATTCTTCATGATTTGATAGAATATATTGACAGAAATTGGGCATCGAGTAAAAAGAAGACATTGACAGTGCAAATTATGTTTGAAATAATCTCAGCATTTGAAATTTAAAGTTTTCAGGGATAAAGCAAATAACATGTACGTCGATATAAGTTTATTACATACACACTATTAACAAGATTTTATAATGACTAACTATTTCCAATTTCACATTACCAAATGATTCCGTTTTTACCTGAACTTGACATTTATCTCGCCAAATAAAAATGAGTTGTATACTTGACTATATTTATACTGCTTAAGCCTCTAGGCTGATAAGCACAAAATTGGGCAAGTTATATGTTCTTTTTTTGCTACTAACTACTTTTTCAATATTGCAGTAAATTTGATATGCCGGGTACCTAAATAAGACTGATTATCTTCGAGAGTTATTTGTCCCTAGACTATTTCATTTTTGGTTATATACAAGGTGAACAATTTATTCCTATTATTATAACGTTTGCCCTTACCCTATCCTTCCATTTGACACATTAACTGTTAGTATATCATTTCTCATCGGTGATCTATGGTTAATCAATTGTGTATACGTTACTCCAGTTCACATTCACTATTACTCTCAATTTGTATAAATATTAGTATCCTAATTGGTTAACGATATCGTCTGATTTTGTGTATCTATAACAGAATGTTTGAAATAGAATACGATTCTGCCTAGTTGGTTCATCAATCTTGTGTCTTCTCATTTTCTGCTTGGGGACTAAGTGGGCATCAGGCAGACGTGCAGTGACCAGCTAGAAACTTTCATATAAATCGATAATATCAAACCCCTTTTAAACAGCATAATAAAATCAATATATTTTAGTCAATATTTTGATTTCCTGAAACTGAAGATACTACTGTTATTATTATCAATAATGTTGATTAGACAAAGTCACCAACAAGTTCGTTTAACTTGTTCAAAAACAAAATATTTTTTAGATTGTGATTTCATTGATAAGTTCTTTTAAATTCTTAGATCAATTAACAATTTGTACATGTGGATTAAGCCTAATAATAAATTCGTTCTACTAACATGCGAATATGTACCAGCATCATTTAAATAAAAATCTCCACCTGTACCATTCTAGGGTTACTGACGACCCCAAGCACAGATTAAACAAGATAGGTAGACAAGGGGTTAACAAACCTATTCCTAAAAAGACAACCTCACTAGAAAAATCGCTAACCATAAAAAGCCATTTGAACCATTTACACTTTGCCGTTGTAGTGTCTCCACTTTGAAGAATTATGATATCACATGGTGAAAGCCGAGTTTCTTTGGAACTCACGATACCAATGTACCTTCTGACAGCCGGAGTGACAATTAACAGAGGTATATTGAATATCCGGATGATTTACGAAACCAAGGGAAGCATCCAAGTAGTTGGGGAAATGAAACGATACAACCTAGAGATACTTGAAATAAGTAAAGTTCATTGATCCCAAACTAGGTAGAAAAGATTCAGTACTAGTGAGATACTGCTGTACTTGGTACGACATAGACTGGAAGAATAGAACAACAACTGTGTGAGATTCATACATCTGTGTGCCTTCAACAAAACGATTATAGATGGTATCGTATTTCCTCACAAATGCATACAAAAAGCTACCTGAATTTCACCAGACTCCATCACCGAGAGTCAAATCCACCACATTTGCATAGATACAACGTTCAGTAGGACTACTGAAGACGTGAAAAAAAAGAGGAGTTGATATGGACTCAGATCACTACCTGGTGGTGACTAAAATGAAACTGAGTCTAAAGAAGCACTGGACAACTGAAGCAACAGTATTATTAAAGTTTTCTAAAGTTTTACTTAAGGAAACTAAAAAACCCTACCAATTTAAGATAACTCTTAGTTCCAAGCCTTTCACGATCTAGTAGAAGATGAGAAAAACTGGAAAGGAATTAAAAAGACAATAAGTTCAACATGTCAGAATGAAGAGTATTAGAGTGGATAAACGGAAATATTTAGCAAACCCATTAGTGACAGGGAAAAGCTGCGAGCGAAGGAAACATGGGACACCTATATGATACAGCAAAGAAGCTAGGTGGAAAATACAGTAAGTCAGAACAATCAGTCAAGAACAAGGATGGAAATCAGTCACTGAGACTCATGACCAGGAAAACAGGTGGGTAAAGCACTTTGAAGAACTCTTAAATATACCAGCCCCATTGATCCTACTAGTCGTCGAATCAGCACCCACACATCTTATCAGTGTTAGCCCACCAACAATCGACGAAATCAGCTTGACCATCGGAAAAATCCAGAGTGGCAAGTTAGCAAGGTCAGACAACATACCAGCCGAGGTACTTAAATCAGAAAGAAAAGTAACTGCATAGGTGCTTCACACTTTTCAGAAAAATTGGGGAGGGAGGACAGGTACCTGCGGATTGAAAAGAAGAATACCTGATCAATATACCAAACAAAGATGATTTCAATCAGTGGAAGAACTACAGAGGTATTACTCCACTTTCAGTAACAGGAAAAGTCTTCAGTGTAGTGTCGTTGAACCGAATGAAAGATTCAGTGGACGCCCAACTTCCTTGACTATGAGTAGACATTTGATAGCGCGGACAGGAGAACATCATGGAACCTCCTTTGACACTAAGTTGTACCCGAGAAGATAGTCAATATCATATGAAGTTCTTATAGCAGACTACTCTAAAAATTAGTGCATAGAGGGCAACTAACTGACTCATCCAAAGTAAAAACCAGTGTCAGACAAGGCTGTTTATTCTAGCTCTTTCTCCTTAATCTGATGGTTAAATGGATTATGGAACCTCAACATCTCAGGGGAAGCACTGAATACAGTAAATAGCTTCGATGCAGACAAATGACGTGGATTCTATCCCACACAAAACAACATTCCATATATACGAGTATTTATAAACAGTTGTCAACATAAGACAATCCGGATCCGTTGGCCAGATACCATTAGCAACAACCTACTGTGGCAGAGAATAAATCAACTTCCACTTCAGGAAAAAAATTAGAGAGAAACGCTAGAGGTGGATAGAACATATATTGAGGAAATGATCAAAGTCGCATGACAAGCACTGATTCAGAATCTTTAAGTCTATAGGAAAAAAAGAATACAAAATGTGTTTGATCAAGAGTTGTAGGTAGACATAGAAAGAATGATTAGCACTTGGGAATAAGTGGAAAGGAGAACCGAGGACAGAGTTGCTTGGAGAATCCGGGTCAGCGGCCTATGCTTCACGAGGATCAACAGACGAATGAATTCATGAATTGACAATCTGATTGTGAAAACACTTAAGAAATTAGCATCCTTTTTAAACTAACTTTTGTAGAGCACTAATTGTTTTTGGTCAGTATTTCATATTCTATTTAAGTCTTATATTCGAGAATAAAAGTCATTAAAACTGAACAAATTAAGTTAACTTGACAGATTCTCTTTATTTTAATCTGATAAGTACTAGGGATTCTATGTGTAAATTAACAGTTTAATAATCTATCGTTGTACTTAATTTTAGGTTAAGGTTAACCATGACTTTTTCAACATCCACCAAGTGTATCATACCATAATACTTTTAGTCATTTTTTTTTTCGGTTCATTTTATGCTTGTATGTTCAACATTAGAGTAAAATTTTCATTGTAAATTTCATTCCAAGTGAATGAAGCTGCTCACAATTGTTTCCTGAAAATATTTCCCATGTAGGTCAGCCCAAGATACCAGATGAAAAACACAATTTTGGTAAGTTAGGGCTTATAATTAAAAATTTAATGAAAATTACATTTTAATAAATAACTTGTATTTACTAATGATCGAAAATGCTGAACAGAACATGCTTAATGAATAAGGAAAACGTTGAGGAAAATCAAGGAAAAATTACGTCACTCTTTTCTTGTTATTTTAATCTAAAATAATCAAGTTTATTCAAAGTTCAGTTTTATGAAAGATTGTTGATTTCTTGATAACTGGATCGGTTAACATCAATAAAGTCACTAGTGTAATAATAGTAATAATAGTAATAATGATAAAGTATTTGTCAAGATGTGTAAATAAACAATTACATTATTATTGTATATCTCATATGTAAAAGAATGAAAACCGGGTCATAGTTTTAGTATTAGAGTAAACAAGAAAACTAAACATCTAAGCCACCTCCTGTCAGTACATAAGTTCAAAAGCAAATCTGCACTAAATCATTTCCTAGTCATGTTTTAAATGATAAATAGTTTATGGGGTGAATATGAGTTAACCTATATGATTGTGATATGTGAAATAATGTGTCTATGTATGTGCATGTAATATTTTCATCTAAACACAATTGTCATATGTTGTCTTTACCAATAGTTAGGTTCATGTTAGCCATTTTGATTATGATACGAAGTAAATGACATTAAATTGAACCCGTCAGGGTAATTGTTCGTTGATGAATAAATAATTGCATACAAATGTTATTCTTTTACCAATAATGGTGACAAAGACATCTAGTCATTACAATTTTGCTAATAATTGTATGCATTATGGATTCATTATCTCCATTTTGAATGAAATCTGTTTGTGTCCATAATGTTTAAGGTATAAATTAATACTGGAATGAATAATAATATTTTTGTCTGTTATCCGTAACATTTTCGGAGTTTTTACTGTATTATATCTAGCCGCTTTTCCGTTTACTCAAGGAATGGATACTGGATTTTAAGAGTGTAGTCTTTTTCAAGAAAGATTATCTTCCGAGAGTCAAGAGTCATTCACAAATGAACGCATTTACACCGCCTAGACAGATATACTGAATGGAAAACACAAACATAGCGAAAGTTTGAGCTGGAAATGAAAGCTATAATAAAAACGATACTAATTTGTGGTACTCACCTACTAAACGAGAGGGGAAATGATAGAAAATGCTTGGTATCATAAAATAAGTCAATACTAAAAAAGTTACATACAAACTCAGCCATACTTTTCCTTTTATTCATTTGTTAGTTAATAATTTCCATTGTTTGGTTAGTTGTATTTTGTCTACTCCAATGTATTGGATTCATTGTGACAGATTGTAAGCTTCGACACCCAACGTCTTTAACAATCAGTCACGATTCTTAACCAGGTGGTCGTTACCTACCAACACGGCTTACACTTCGTAAACTGACGCCACATTTAAGCATGATCGCCCCACCCCCACCCCAGCTTACTTACAACATACTCTTCCACCATCTAACATCCCGAGTCAAGGTAGGTGGTGGTTAAGCAAACATAGTGTATGTTTCAGATACTTCATTCAATAAAATTTATCAAAATTACCGACAGATCTATTATCTTTGTCTAGTTTCATGAGTCTAACTACAACATTCTTAACTAAATAGTCTCAATATATGCAACCAGATTTAGTGATATCCAGTATTAAACTTGTATATACTGAGAAGTAGAAAACTAGAATCAGACAATCTTCCCAATATTTTCTAATTTTTAATAACCTTTGAAATGACTTTTGTTTCAATTGGAAATTACATTCAAGATACAATATCTTACGAATTATTAAACAGACATTTGATAATTCAGTTAGACACTTATTGTCTTTATCAAGTTTATACCCAATACAAAAGAGATTAACATACGGTGTTTTTGTATTTAAATGTCGGCTAGTGATTGCATTTATCTTTAAAATAATATAACAACAGATCTACCTTTATAATCCTTTAAATTAATAAATAATATCAGTTTTCTTTAAATATTATAATTATGTAGTGTTGTGATTAATGCACGTTCTAGTTTCTTATCAATTAACAATTGAATGATTACCAGATATGAATGAACATGTTCAGTTTATTTACGGAAGTTTATCTGCCACAACGTCTGTGTGGAATATAATTTAAGAATATTCAAAACTACACATTGTCAATAGTTGTTAATATGGGCATAAAAATACGAATGTAACAGTTTAAACTGAAAAAGAACGACACCTAAAGGAAACAGATTTCACAAGAAAACAAGTATCTAGTTTATTACTAGTGCTTATCTAAACTTTATTTATGTATTCCTGTTAAAGTTACTATTTTATTTGAGTATCCTGAGTAAACTTAACAATAAGAATGAACCTACTAAGTTCATTCCAAAATTTTCGGACTTTTCTACTGGAGCTACAGTGGAATATAAATTTCTGGGCTTTGATGAAAAAAAAAAACTATATTTCAGGCAGAACAGTAATATCATGAATAATCATTAGTAATAGTTAGACTACTGAATATTTATTCAAGAGGACTCGTCATAAGAACTATCCGAAAATAACTACTTATAATATGAACCAGCTTTTTTATCTTCTAGGTTTAGTCTAGAGGTGCAACCCAGAATATGCTTTTCTTTTTAGATAGGACTTATCAGCTGTATTCATTTACATTTCTTTGTCGATTTATATAGTAAAACTACAAACTAATGCTTTTTGCTTCAAACTTAAATGTGTTCTCTTGTTATCTACTGAGTTTAGACAGCTTATAACTTATTCAGCAGGTGTAACATTTGTCGTTCCTAACTGCTGCGCTTTCTTGTTGTCGACAATCGGCACAAATATTTGTTTAACTTACTTCCACTACTTCTATTGAAGTTTCGAAAGTATATCCATTAACTTTAATATTACTTTACGATTTAGAGTGACTTGTAGATTTCAACTCAGACCCAGTCAGTACATAATCTGTAATCTATAAATAGGTGGTTTTTTATAGAACATGATTATTAGTTGAACGGTTAATGACTCGGAAAGAATCGAAAAGTAACTTTACACACTCGTGAGTGAAACCCGGTTGTTGACGGTTGTGGTTATTGTGCTTAGTGAAGCGTAAAAAATCGAAATACTTGTTCTGATCATTTCAATTACAACATTACTAACCACTCATTCTATTCCTTTGAAATTGTCGTAATTCTAAAAAGTCGACGACTTCTAAATAAAATTACAATACGGCTATGAAGGAGTACTTGTAGCACTGTCTACTGGATGCTTACTGTCATTTTCAAAGATAGTGATACAAAAATAGGTAAAATGTTTTGAGGAAAGCAAAATGCCTTTGGATTAATACAGACGTTGATTTAGTTGGAAGAAGTTAACATATCTTTCTGAAGTAATCAAAACTCACTGATTGTTATAGTGATATTTGTTGACACCGTCGATGTAAAAAGTCTCAAATAATCAATTTCATAAGTTTGTTTGATTTAGTAGCAAGAAAGTGATGTTCTAAGATCATATCTGAAAGATTCTGAAGATTTTTAGCACCACCGAAGTTAACAGTATGTGCTGTTTAATTTCATTATCACCTAATGAGTTAAATGTACCACTAAACTAAAAATTACTTGACTATTTGATTGCTTACACACTTGGTAATGTGTACAGAAGACATTCCTAATGGTTAGTTTATTTTTACACACAGGAAAAATGAAATCTTGATCGAAGAATCCTACTCCTCCTTAATTTAACTCCCCGCAACTATAGTGCAGAAACTACCAATCCTTACCTGACCCACAGTACTACTACCAGCTTAGATAATCTGTAGGACACTAGCTTAATTTTGCTAGTTTCCGGTAAATTGACACATCCGGAAGACGCACAAAAAACTGTAATTCTACATGAATGAACCAATCATCAACTATCCTTAATTTTCGACTCCTTGTTTAATACCTTTCAGCATGGTTTGTAAACTTCAATTAATGAATTGACAAATCCGAATCAGATATTTAATGAAAACAACAATTTATCGAAAATATTTTTTTCAGTTAGTTTCTCATCAAGCCTCTACACTAATATACATGAATATAATTTACAATGAGGAAAAAAATGATATCAATCAAGTGGTGGTGTGTCGGATTAAAACAAAAATAAGTATCTATGTCATTTAGATGTCAAGGATAATTGAATATAAATTTTCTGAGTTATTTGCGAAATTCGAATGTTAATGTTAAAATAAACATCATCATGTTGCTTGTTAAACCTAAACGACAATTAAAATAAACAAATTGAATATGTCACAGATTGATGTTGGGATGATACCACTGAAAACCAGAAAGTGCTGGATAACCGTTTCGTCTTAGTGTGGAACTCCTCAACAGTGCGCAACCCACATTACACCTCAGGAGCTTCAGGATGATGGCGAACGCCTAACCATCTGCACCACTGAGTCGACACCCAATGGTAGAATTCCCACTTTCATCAATTTTTGTGATATATAGTACGAACCTGAAGTTCTTGGGGCGGAATCTGGGGTGCGTACGAGTGAGGAGTTCCAGACTAGAATAAGACAGCTGTTCAGTACTCCTTTGTTTATAATGGTACCATGCCAACATCAATCTGTGACATATCCAATCAAATAAAAATACCATTCTCCACAAAAATAACCATCTCAACTCAATAAATATTATTAATCAAATATACATCGGTATCTCCGTGTATGAGTGACACAGGAAATGGGGTGGTAACACAAAATACAATTAGATCAAGTGTTTGTAGTCAAAGCTTTAACTCTACTTAAAATGAAATCGACTAGGAAAGATATTGTAAAATGAAGTGAGTAGTAATCAAGATTGGTAACAAGGTAACATAGTAAAAATAATTATGATCAGTTCATTCATTTGATTTTAAAAAAAGGCTACGATCTGAAAAGGAATTAAAAGAGAAGCGTGAGTGATATTCAAACTCATTATGTGTGTCTTGATTAATAATAATAATAATAATAATAATAATAATAATAATAATAATAATAATAATAATATGGACATATGTGGATAGAGAGAGTAGTATTTGGATGGGATAAAATTAAGTTATAGAAATGCACATAAAGTGAGAAATCTACATGTGCATTACAACAGTTAGGTCATTGGATGAATAAAGTGAACTTGGTTTAATGGATATGGCTATGACAAGAGAAGGGGTTGGATATACTTTTGGATGTATAGTTCTGGCCTCTTGACCCGTATAGCTATTGCCTTTGCCGTTTTAAGGACTTTGAGTTGAACTGGTCTTGGTAGAAAGCTATTTACGCAATGTATTATTGCAATTGATTGATATATACTCGCCACATGACTTGTTGGAATTAAGTGAGCTAATATTGAACTGTTGATGCCTCTGACAATGCCTTTGGTTAACCACACTGGAAAATTCTCACAACCACGAAGGAGTAAACTCCTTGAAGCTCTGGTGAGGAGTCGTGACTATTGGAGTTCATAATTCTTGGGAGTGGAACAGATAAAACCAGTGACAATGGACGGTCGTCTCGCTATATATCACGAATTGGTGGGAATCCTACCACTGGATACCGACTCAGAGGTGCAGAGTGTTAGGTGTTCACCTACTTAAAGCTCCTGCGGCTGAATCTAGGGTGCTCATTGTTGAGGAGTTCCACAGTAGTGCTCCCATGTTTTCATAACATTTTGTGAAATCACTTACTTCATATTATGTAATTAGTCAATTTATTATCGACATATCGTTATTCGATTGTTTAAAAATTCCCAAAGACGTTCAAACGTCTTTGTTTTTGATATCCTTATTCATTCATTCATGATTTATGACTTTTAATTAGTTGTTACTTTGCTGACTGTACCCTTTATTAGTTATTCGCAATTACCTTCATGAGCACGCTGGTACTTGTTTTTACTGTAATCTGACACACCACCACTTGATTGATATCGATTTTATCTTTATTATAAACTATATTTATGTGTATTAATGTTGAGGCTTGATGAATAAACTAATTGGAAAGAAATATCTTCGCTCAGTCATCATTTTCATTAAATTAATTAGTTTTTCCTGAAAAATCGAATCAGTGTTACACATTCTTGGAGTTGGAAAAGTTACTATTTAATTGTTCAAGTCGTGACTGACTTTACGATACAATTAATGCCATTTTATCCATTCCTCAGCGCTAATCGAGTTATATTGATTAAGTTTGGAATGCTAAGACTAATTTTGACTATTATTGTGACTGCTAAACAACACACACCTCTAAAGTAATGTAAGGTTTTCTACAGTATGGCGGTCAATTTGCTAATTTAACTGACAAAATTCATTAGTCTTATAAGACTTGTCAACATGACATTGATAGTTACTTATTGACTGATTAAAATGAAAATCGTGTTATTTTCTGTAGTGGGCCATATAATAATATTATAGAAAACAGCAGCAATTACATTAAATAATTCTTCATATAAATCAAAATTTCCTCAAGGTATACCGTTCAATATGATTTAGGAAAAATACCATGAATTGAAAATGACTGACAAGTACAAACTGATCTGAAGTTGTACTTTATACAAACACCGTATATTTGATTACCTTCATGTTTGCAATTTATGAACATTTGTAACAAGCTTCGACAAACCATTTATTAAGAAACTGGATAGAAACTAAAACACAGTCTACGGATGTTTGTACAAATTAGCTCACAGCAATTTAACCATGAACATTTAAAATGTGTTGGTCTGAACTAGGCTAAAACGTAAAGTCGAAATAATCTCTTTAACGCCAACTAATTCTAATATAACTGATATGACGTGAACTACGACCAAGCCAGTAACCTTGATAGAAACTTATACCGGAAAACCTAAACACTAAGACCATTGTTCTATATCCCCACGTCTAGCACGTGATTCCTAGTCCCCAAGCCAGATAGAAAAACAAAAGAGAAGTGATCCAGTAACCAACCAGTTAAACTATACATCACTCATTTGTTTATTTACACACAAAATCTGACCACACAGTGGTCCAATAAAAAAAATAACATACAAACTAAGGACAATTGTGACTAAGAACCGAGGAAACAGATATGAAAATCCTGGACTGAAGTTGACTAACAATTAAACTCTACTTGGTCCGATTGAGATGGTGTAACTGCCTGACTTAAGTGAATTTGGGCTAAAGCCGAACCACCCAATGATTCCTTGGCCTGAATTATCCTAACCGTTGGGGCTAAGCATTCCAGTTCCTCCAATGATTCCTTTATAGAGCTAATCTTACACAGTAGAGTATATTTAGAAAGATGTAGAAGGGGGATTACAGGGAGTGGATTACGGCAACGCCACAACAAATGCCGCTTCCGTTTTGAATGTTGATTGTTCAAGCGAATGATACTGTCCTTGAAGAGTTGGAATACTTCATTCCACGTCCAGTGACCAGTACGCACAATGTAACTTCATTAGGGTTTTGTGTATTTACACCAACCCTATAAATGCACAGTTGATTAGTTATTGTTGCTGAATGGAAAATAATATGATAACAGTTCATCGGTTCAGTGGGAGGTTGAGACGAGCTGTACAGGACAATAATAAAAATAAAGTAGCTGATTTGCATATACATAGAATAGTTGAAGTCTTTTAAAAGACAATTCCAAAATTTAGTTATTCTTCTTTCATCACTCAATATAATAATAAAACTGAGTGAATGATTGACCAGAACATATAGATTACAATTATTAACGCATATTGCATAACATTTAATACTCATCAGTTCAAACAATTCAAATTAAAATAACCTCATAAGTTCATGAGGTATAAAAGAGTCAATCAACTCTTTGATAGACTAAATTCGAAGGTGTACACTAGTTATATCAGAATGTAATCTTCATGGATTTTTTTAACACAACTTGTTCACATAACAAATGCTTAACGACTTTGTACTTTTATATTCATGGTAATATACGTACACATGATCAATAATCACACAATTTATTGATTTTCACTATTGGCATTATTTCTATTGTGTACTTGTTAAAAATAAAATATGTGAAACTTGCGTTACAATGGTCACAAGTTTAGTTACAAATATTTATGCTGGTATTACGTTCATTAATAGAGCAGTGGACCAATCGTAATCCACTAAGAAAATAATGTGACAATAATCATAACGTCAGTTATATAATTATGTCGATAGTTTCTATGGTCATAAAATCAAGATTAAAGTAACTAGTCTATGTGTATTCTCGTTAACCTTCCTATCACAAAGTTTGATATTCCAGATCCCTTATTCAGTACTACTTCATTATTCAAAAGTTTTCAGGCAGTAAATACTTAATGCAGCCAGTTTATACACTAATAATGCTGCCTAGATGACAAGAGCGTTTGAAGGAATATACGACTAGTTGGGAAACAATTTAAGTTCCCTGCGAAACTAAAGCATAAAGTATATTCATGCAGAAACGTATTTAATACTGTAAATGAATGGGAGCTTTTCCAGTTAATTAATGTTAGTTAAAACGGTAATAAAATTTTAAGGGAGAAGCCTGTGAAAATGTGTTACAGTTGGGTCAGATAAACGTAAATCCTATGTGTAATTAATTCTCTTATATCAATTGACTTCACGCACACATACGGTTGATAGGATGCACGTAAACAGGGAAGTCAATACAAAGAGTTAGATAGGAATGTATTTTGATCCAAAATAATCCAACAAGCGATAAAGGTTCAAACGGTTCGTAAAAAAGAGAAAGTTGAACCATATACTAAATATGAATACACAGAGGAATAAACACTGCAAACGTTGAAATATTCAGGGGACAATCTGAGCATCTACAAACTAATATAAATGTTAGTTACAGAAGCCAAGTCTCTAATAATCTCCCTTAAAACTTGACACGTATCTATTTGTAGTAGAAAGTAACATTCCACATTAAATGTCTTTGTAGACATTCGACATTGATGCTGACTAATTTTGATTTCTAACGGACATTATAATCCAAAGGAGTTCAGTTAACTGATATAGTTGCATGACAGTACAGTTCATGTAAGACGCTTCTCTTTCTTTATAAAGCTAGCTTGGAAGTCACTCCTTTCTTTATCTTTGTCGATGTTCAGATATACGGTTCCTCTCAATCATTATCTCTTGCTTCCTTAATTATCCTCAATGTATCACTATTGATGTATCTAGAAACCCATATTGCTAGTTCCTGTCATATCCAGAGGATTTTTATAGGAATAAACTATAAGATAAAGACTTCTGTCTGACTGAATTTGAATGTATCTAGCAATATGCTTATGATTTTAAACGTCTCTATGAATGAGAAAAAAGTTGAAAAAATTAGAATCTATGGTAAGTTAACTAATGAAATATAATGATCAGTGGCTACTTCGTTAAAAAGTCAATATTACGAGTTATAGTTTCCATAACAAAGTTTTCCAGGAGGATATAATCATGAGGGTATACTTTCTCCTCCTTTATTCCGTCGAGAAGAGGTGAAGAGTGTTATGTACTGTCAATGTCTACAAAGAATTGTTATGCACACAACCATCAAACTTTCTAGTAGTTGAGAAATCCCTCTTCGTTGATTCACAATTAAATAAAATATTTTGGGTAAAGAATCAGTTTATAATCACTATGCTAATCTGTGGTATAAATCTAAATGAAAGTAATATGAATACTTTTAACTTACATGAAGTTATTGGTATCCCGGTAAGCATTATCAATGTCAAACATCCTGGCTGCCATGGTTACGGTGGACCAGGTTTAGAGCGTCATCAGACGGCATAACTTCAATGTGTAATTATTTAATTTAAGTAGTTGCACTACTCCACTTAACATAAACTTGAACAGACTGGCTCTGCTTAGAAGCACGTAACCATATCCATCAAGTAAATCCCTAAAATAAATAGTTATGTAGGCAATCACAATTGATGGATATTAAAAGATGAAAGCATATGGTTACTAATCACTATCAGGACACAAGTCGACATTTAGTAGAAAGCATCTCCTCCTTTAAGATAGCCAAAGTAAACGTTGCAAATCAATAGCTATTCTTTGATAAAATATGCCTTCCTTTACACTTACTGTTGCTTTATAACTACATATCGGCCGGGTTATGGTTGATAGAATTACTCTGAAAAGATTATGCGTTCATGGCATCTTTAACTCTATAAAGTCGATTTATAAAAAAGATAATTCCATCTGCATACCAGTAATAATCAAAATATGAAGTGGCAAAAGTTTCACCCCGCTGGCTGACAATCTAAAATGCTAATTCCTGTTCCAGCGACTTTCTACCAGTCCTCATAGATGTTTTTATGGTAGACTGACTAAACTGCATGGAAAACGTTTAAACTGGGAAATGAATGATACTTAAAAATGGAGTCAAGGTTACAGTAATAACTGATGCTGCGATACAGAATGGCATTGAAAGATTTCGAAATTAAATTATTCAACTTCATGAATTCAGAATTGTTTAAGATACTAACCGTCACCATAATATACATTAAATGTTTGGATTGGAAACATTTATAATTTAAGTGAATACTGATTGGATTTTTACGTTTCACCAGTGCATCTGTCTACATCGAACATTTTATAGATGGTGCGTTCTCTAAACTGGATGGTTCCGTTAAAGCGTTTTCATGGTTGTTTTGAACAACACGCCATCAGCTTTAGAGAAATTAGTAATCAGTATATATATATGGGATAGTGAAATTCCAACGTGAATATTGTTTAATTTTGTAAATGACACTTTTATATGAATATGTCAGAATTCAAACGAACAGTTCAACAGAACTAGATCCCTAAGTATATAGAAAGCGTTAAGTGTAAGTATGACATTGAAAAAAATCTTCGATATCGTAACGTAACAATCTTTAACATTTTATTTGGCAGTCTGGCCCCAATTTCTTCAAGGAAATAATACTAATCAAAACTGCCAGCGATAAATAGGGTCTATAATGATTGTCCCATCAAACTCATACATTGATTTTGTGTATACTAAGATTGAGAGTGATTTAATGTGGAACGTATTCGAAAGTGAAATTGTGTGTGTAGGTGTGTATGCATATTCTGAGGGAAAATAAAGCGTCCGGTTATGGTTAAGGTCAAGTTAATTATTTGTTTACTATGAAAGCTAAAAGTACATTTGAGTAAACTTTGTTTGTCAAATTGCATTCATAGGAAAAGTCAGATAGTAAACCTGTGATACAACCAAAAAATAGTTTGAAATAAATTAAAACATAATACATAATGTACTTGTTAGTACAAAAGTAGCTGTTGGGATAAAGTGATTGTAACCATTTAATGACCTATACGACAGAATTACATCTGCCAACGAGATTAAATTCATAAAGTTCCAATTGACATTTTTAAAATGCACAATGGAAAGAAGATTTATAGTATGAAGACGAATATGCAGTATTTCATGAAGTATAGGTTACCTTTTAAAAATAAAATAACTACTGACTTGTAAGTTTCTACAGAAATGATAAACAAAACTATTCATTTTATTTTAGAAACAGAGTTTAAGACCGTAGAGATATTGTGAAAGGAACATTCATTAACTTGGATAAAGTGATTAGTTGATTTAACCGGTACTTAATTTTAGCTAGTGTGACTCGAGTTTGACTTCAATGGAATTTCATTTTCAGTACATAAAGATTCTTTAATATCTTATAATTCACATCATACTGTCATTGAGTTGGAGATGAACAGAAAATAATGGACATGTAGTTGGTGCCATGACTATGTAACATACTCTTTCTGTTGTGTATCCAACTATTTTAACAATTATCTTGATTGCTTTTCTTCAGAGACTTGTTGAATGCTGTCAATGCAATGAGTTTATCATAGCATTTTAATTGTTTTAAAACTCCCAGTCGTAACGACTGATATTTAGATAATTCATTCTAACCTCTTCGCCCAGCATTCTGATACAGGATTCGTCACAGAAATAATAAAAACAAAAATAATGAGAGATATATGGCGTCTAAAACAAATGCTGATTTTATGTGTACGTGGGTGTGATATTTCAAGTGAACAGTATTATTTAAAAGTTTATATCTGCATGGTGTTGGTAATAACAATTTTGGGATCGAATAAAGCTTTAGGCTTTGTACAATAATAATAAAATTAAACAATTTTCTTTAGTGTGGTGATGGCCATAGCAAAAAAGTGATTGAACATATTTCTTTCGAACACAGAGCTTCGGCTTCTTAGTCTGAGTAACAATTGCTCTTGCCACTTTGTTTATTATGAAGTAAAAGTACGTTTGAGTAAAATAGATTTGTCAACAATGGACTAACTAATAATGGTTGGAAAAATGTGTGATGTGATGTGTAGTTGAAGGTAATAGAAGATAAATCCAAAATCTACTAATTGAATAAACAAATAATCGTTTGTATTTGATTGAATATGTGACAGACTGATGTTGGCGGGGTACCATTGGAAACCAGTGAGCACTGGACAGTCTTTTTGTTCTGGTGTGGAATTCCTAGGTAAGGCAAACTCCAGATCCCTCCCTAGAGGCTTTAGGTTATTGTTAAGGTCACTGTTGCCAAAAATATAGTTGATGTGGATGTTACAGATAAGTTTCGTTATTTGTTTATAAACAGCTCTTATGGTGAATAGAATTAAGATTCCATATTGTTATATTTAAATTGTAAAGAAATTATAATCAGTCTTTCATTGTAAGCAGTGAAACATTTCTAAAGAATTTTCGTGGCATCGAAATCTATCTTACGTTCTATTTCAGTTTTGTTAGTGAATGTACAAGAAAGTAAATGTATTCAATATTTCGGTACTCCTACTCTGTTGTAATTCAGAATTAATTCACACCACATAAGGTAAGGAGATGTCACTAACATGCTAGATTCAAAATCATCTCGAGTAAACTACATACAAATCATTAAATACTGTTGGTTAATTAAACATTTACACAATGAATTTATTTAAACGCTCTAACAATGTAAATAAATGAAAATTACAATAATCAATTCATGTTGAGAGTATGCGAAAAAAGACAAACTTATGGTAATTTATTTAATTGTTTGTGGAGTTTACATTACATAAACTTATCTTAATATGCAAAAACAAAATAGATGCACAGGTGGGAACAATATGAATTCAATTTCCGACAGCTTCATTTTCACTTTAGTAACCAACTAATTTATTGATCAGATAAATTCTGTAACCTATTTCATTGTTTAGAAATTGTTAAAACATCAAATTATTATAAAATGAATAATATACATTTTTAAAATTCCAATGAGTAGAAATTGAAATTTCTGATGTTTCGCAGCTTAGTGCAAGTCGCTTCTCCAGAGAACTGAATAGCCGAATTGAATATTTAATCTTGTATTAATTCAAATTGGTTATTCAGTTCTCTGGAGAAGCGACTTGCACTAAGCTGCGAAACGTCAGAGATTTTAATTTCTACTCATTGGAATTTTACAAATATACATCACTCATTTTATAAACAACCTATCCAATGCTCAATTTATTTGAAATTATCAAAGTTGACCTTGGTAATGATCTGTCAAATTATTATAATTTGATTTTTTATTATCAGATAAAAAGAATCAACATTAATAAGTTAGAATATTAGTGAATAACTCTGTCTCTTTAACAAGGATAGAAAATAAATCAGATGAGTTTAATCTAACTAACTTTCCAATCTCCATCCTATCAATCAACTCATATACAGTTTGATAACGATAAACAGCTATTACTTTCTGAAATAAATAATCCGTTAATATAGTTTCATTGAGAAGTTTCTGTATAAAATACGATTTCATCTTAGTGAGCATGACATCTGTATCTATATTGGTAGAGTAACTTTTGCGAAATAACACACTTTTGAAACGTTCCAGATTCAGTGCATACACAAGTGTAAACTGGTAACTTCTTTCGCATGGTAATTTAAATGATATTTGTTCAAATGGTACAACTGTTCTTTTTCAACATCTTAGATTAATAATATAAATCAATTATGGTCTTACTGATCCTGAAGTAGTAACTTTGTCGTTAAATTGTCTAATAATAATAATAATAATAATAATAATAATAATAATAATAATAATAATAATAATAATAGCATTATTGAGTATCATATATTTTCATAGCTTGGTCAATTTTCAGAACAAAACACGAAATGTTACAAAAATTATCTGTTGTTAAATTCATTCAAACTTGTGAAAATGCACGTAATTAGACACCACTTTATCTTATTCCATAAAATATTTCAAATAGCACTGACATTACAACATGTTTTTCCGTCACAGTATATCTGATGTATGAATTTCAGAACTTATCATTAATATAAAAAAAACAGATGTTGGGAAGAAGTAACTCTACATTGCAGTGTTTTTACCTGAACTTTTCAGTACTGAGTATCTCGGAAGATTGTAAGCCTTTCATAAAAGAGTGTGAATAAATTAGACCGACAACTGATTGGTAGGGTTCAGGCTTGTCGAGTGTGAGACATTTATCATCGATGACAATGAATGATCGTCACACTATATCACAAATTGATGTACGTGGGAATTTCACCACTGGATGCCAGTCGGTTCAGTGGTGCAGACGCTAAACGTTTACCCTGAGACTTAGTGATTCTGGGTTCGATTCCCATGCAGAATTGATGTTGCACACTGATGACGAGTCTTATTCTAGAACTAAACAGCAGTCAAGTGTTTCCTGGTTTTCAATGGTACTTAACCAACATCAACCAGTGATGAATACAAATAAGTAAATTTAACTGGTATTAATTGGTGAGATGAAAGAACATTCCAGCTGACTAGTGCCAAATATAACGTATCGGCTCTCATAGTCGTAATAGTTTAGATGTGTGTTCGTGACCAACATTTATTGAAATAACTAAATTCTTCTGTTACTGTTTTTCATTAATTTCATGAAAGGTGAATTTTATTCAATCAATAGGCTGTGGAATTTAAAATTTGATGAAGTGTATTTTGGCATCATTCCAAATGTATGTAATTAGGTCAGTCAATTTAAAATAGCAACCATACAAATACAATTATTCAGTATAATTTTATTATTATTTGAATGAATATGAATCGATTCAAATATTAATGTTCTACTTACACACAACTTACTTTGAAGATATAATCTTGTTTCTATTCTAAGGTTAAACTGAAAGTATCATTGATTCATTTGTTGTATCCATAGCGTAGTTTTTCGGTAGATAAAAGTCTTGACAAATTTACTACAATCATTAAATGCGTTCATTTATCGATCAATTACATAACTATTCAAACGGCAAAATGTAGATTTTGTTAATAATACAAAAATAAGTAACTAAGACTGTCTTAAATGCATTTTCATGTCTGCCTAAGATGGACATAGCCTAGCCTAGACTGATCATAGACTTGACTATCAACAATAAGAAAATACAAATCCCTACAAAAATATTCTATTTAAAAAAGATAAATGACTATCAGTTCTCAACAGAGGAAACAAACATTAATAATAAGTGAATTAAATAACTACTTAGATACAATGCTTTCTAAATAATGTTAAGTCATTTGATCAAATGAAATCATCCTTAACATTTTCTCCACGCCTATCAGTTTTAATGAGTTTTTCTTAGAAAACACATGAGATATAAACTGTTTTAACATGTGATAAATAAGAATGAAAAGAAATACATAGAATAATACTGAAATTAGCTATATGTACCAAAGAAAAACTAAATTTGTCGGTTAAATTTTTTAAGCATAAATTTAAAATGAACAATAACATGAATTATGCTACTTGATTACTTGATTATTTGCGAGAATCTTTATCAAGATACTAAATTTAATGGAAAATATAAAGAAAATTAGAATGAGTTCATTTATTTGAATATCAGTGTAAAATTAAAAGATAATGGTAAAGTTGAAGAAAGATAATATGACATATAGAATATTTAGATGAATATATATTTCACTACAAATGTAAGGCTTAAATAGTAGATTAACCTTGAATTTATGAGTTCTGCTTTCGTGACTGTATTAATAACTTTAACTAATGAACTAAACTTGACAACCAATTTTAGCTAAAATTTTTGATTTCATAGAAATTTCGTAATGATTAGGATTATAAAGACGAGACTGATTGTGAATAGTTACCAACTTGACTAGTTTAATAATACCATAAATAATAAGCAGATGAATTAGTTTTTTGGAAATTTGGGAATCAACTAGCTAATAAGAGAGATTTAGTCAACATATAGGTTTTTTAGACAAGAACTTCAGTAAGGCAATGAATATGAGTTTATTGTTGTTAATTTGATGTCATTTTAGTACTTATTCTGAATATAATGTAACACTTTCACTATTTCGATGCTTGCATATAGCACTGTTTGAATTCTAAACGTGAAATTAGAGTAAACTGAATTCAGAAAGATGAATAATGAACAGAGATTTGGTAGTATTTTATAAAGTAGGTTTTTAATAGTAGCTATTTTGAATTAAGCAATCTAACAAAAGTAATTAAGCTTCATTAAATTGAAAATTTTATATCAGTAATAAGATATCGAGAAATTGTAAGATATAACCGCTTCAATGAATTCAGAATCACTGTCTATACTTAAATAACAGGGTAGCTTGCCCTATTACACGCCAGTAAACGTCTAGTGCTAAATTGTAAGTAACTTAAATTGGATTACCATCTGAGTACTTCGTCAAGAAATGTAACAGTATTTCATATATTCTTATAATTGCATTTCAATATGTCTGTTGTCTTCATGGTAAATTGACCTCATAAATGACACCACTAGATACCAGAGAGCACAAGACAAGTTCTGGTTAGCATTTTCTTAGCAAGGTTGTTTTTTCTACGGGATGGGGTTGCTAACCCCATGTCCAACCCTCCTACTTTAACCGGGTTTGGGAACGGCAGCAACCACAGAGGGATTCCGAGCGGAGGTGAATGCAACTAGACGACTTGAATTTCGCAGATGATCTAGCTCTGTAATCCCACACACAGCAACAAATGCAGACGAAGACGGACAGTGTGGCAGCAACCTAGGGTTTAACATACACAAAGGATAAAACAAGATCCTTCGATACAAAACAATGAACTCTAGCCCTATTTCACTTGATGGAGACAATCTGAAAGTATGTAGAACCCTTTACATATTTGGGCAGCATCATCGATAAACAAGGAGGATCTGATGCAGATGTGAAGGCGCGGATTGGCAAAGGGAAGGAAGGGCAGCATTTCTACAACTATGAAATATTTGAAACTCAAACCAACTATCAGTCAACATTAAAGTCAAAATTTGTAATACAAATGTGAAGACAGTTCTATTGCATAGAGCTAAAACTTGCACGGAGAACTATGAGAGGCATTATTCAAAACATACAAGTATTTATAAACAACTATCTGTGTAAGATACTTCGGATCCGTTGACCAGATACCATCAACAACAACCTTTTGTGGCAGAGAACAAATCAACTTCCAAACGAGTAGTGTTTCGTCCCAGTATGGAACTCCTTTGCATCAAACACCCATGATCTCACCACAGATCTTGTTACGTCACAAAATGATTCAAAATGGTATCGGGCCAGTGGATGTCAATCCAGTGATTTTTATAGTTAGGCGTTCATTGAGAGACCTGAGGGTTTTAATTGTAACCCCTGATGGGGTTGGAAACTAGAATGAAGTAACTATAAGGTACCCCTGCATCTAGATCAAATGGTCACGCATTAGACCGACAAGTTAAATCAATCTCCATGAAACTCCCGAAACGAAGTTACACTTCAGAAGTAAATGAATCTGGTGACATTAATAATGATTAGTCTCACTTAGAAAATAAGGTTATATTTTCGCACTAATTAGATTACTTCAGTGGTGGATGTTAAAAACTGAATGAAGATAGATTTTATTCTACTGCGTACGGGAATCATAATGGAAATTATTTTTGATGCAAGTCTGTATTTCAACACGGAGTTTGTACTTGTTTAGTTGCGAAATAGAAATTCACTGAGCAGTAAACATTACTAAATAAAACCTGAGATGCTCTACAAATTTGATCTGAGGTTATTATAAGGAGATTGAGAAATGAAATTCATTTCTCAATAATTCGATAATCTAAGCACAAGACAGGCTTCGTAAATTGGGTCTTCTCCTTTTATCAGATCAGATCGTGGCGAAGTAAAAAAGATAAGCATTAACAGAATAACTAAATGATTGTATAGTGATATGAAAGCAGTCGAATCTAGCAGTTATATTCGTCCTTAAAACGAATCAATTTCTCACTGCTAATAGAGATTTCGCAGTACATTATTGACGAGCTACAAACACTACCTTAGAAGCAAAGTGTACGTGCAAAATTCCAATTGTTGTGAACTTATCTACGAATAAAACGGTGAATCCTAAGTGGATGAGTCATCAAAATCAAAAAAGTATGAACGACAACAAATCATATTGCTTAAATTTCTAACCTTGTCGGGTAAATGAATAACCAATGAATATTTAAGTGGGACAGACATACAAAGTTTCTCAACCAATCACCTTATATATTATTGTCTGGTAACTTAAAATTGGTATTTTCGAAGCTGTTTATCATAAAGTGGAGAATTGTCGTAAGTGATGGTCGTTACTGATCCTTGTCCGTCTGATTTTGTTGTTGAACGATTTATTGGTCGTGGGTGCTACTCTCTTGTTTATAAAGTTCGAAAAACAAATGGTCCTGATACTGGTTCTAAATATGCCTTAAAACGTTTCCTTTTGAAAAATGACTCTGCGATTAAATGTGTTCTGAGGGAAAGGCGAATTTTAGAACGCCTTGCTGTGTGTGATTTTCAAAGCCCATTTCTTCCGATGCTGTGTTACAGTATGTGGAAAAATTATTCATCTGCTTTTGTTCTTCGAGAAGGCTCAGGATGCGACCTTTATGATCTTTTATGCCATGTGGGTTGTTTGTCGGAGGCCAACACACGTTTTTATGTCGCAGAAATCATTTGCGGCCTGGAGCATTTACATTCATTAAATATTGTTCATTTAGATGTCAAGCCTGAAAACATTCTCTTCTATCCGGATGGTCATGTTTTTGTTTCTGATTTGGATCGTTCTTATGATATTTCTCAAAATACCAAGCCAACACTAGATGATTTTACTGGAACTCCTTTATTTATGGCTCCAGAAGTCGCCCGAGGTGAAGTCATAGATATGAGGTCAGATATATGGAGTTTGGGTGTTCTTGTAGCGGAGATGGTCACGGGACCCATCCGTCGTGAAGCTGAGAATACTGCTGAAGAATTCAAACGAGCACGTATGGGCACATACACCATACGGGGCTTAAAGGGTCTCTCAAAACCTCTTCAGTCGTTCTTTAGTGCCTGCTTACAACGCCAGCATACACAACGCCCTTACCTAAAAGGTGTAAAGGAGCTTCGTTTCTTAAAATATGTTGACTGGTGTAAGGCTAGATCCCGACTTCTTCGCCCTCCATATTCAGCTTCGGAACTTCGTCATAGAGTGACAAAAAAAGATAAGGACCCAATATCCTTTGTTGATGCAAATGTCCTTTCTGGAGCATTCGAACCCTGGGAACCAGACTATTTTATTTCGAAAAAGTCACAGAAACCAGATACAAATGCATCTGAGTCGGGAAATATCCCATCTTCTTTGATAAAAGCAGGATATACTGAGGACAAATTGGACTTACTTTTCAGCTCATTCAGCTTTATACATCCAAGTTTAAAGGTATCTTCCGACGCTCATATTTCAGATGCACTGTCTAAACTAACTGTAAAGCTAAGTACAGCGAAAAATATGTCAGTGGATACTACTTCGGATGCTAAAGATAGGGGACTTTGTACTGTCGATAATCCCATTACGCCAGTATCTACTCGAAGATCTAGAACCAGGGGCACATCTATTGGGGATTGACTATTTTGTAATAAGAGGCTGTACGTAGCCCATGTATCCGAACATCCAACTGAACTACCTCACGATTCGCTAACTTCCGGATTTTCCATCGGAAAACAAGTGACAATTTTGTGTGATTTTAAATGTTTCTATTATATACCCATGATTTACTTCTTTAACAAATCTATGCTGTTTAATATTTGGGCTAGATTGTCTTCTCATTGTTATCGTAAACTGCGTGGTTGGAAACAATGCTATACTCAATATGTAGGTTGCTAGATATCATTCAATCACTTGATTTACTATTGTTCATGACAATCCGGTTCTTTTACAGGTTGTAGTGTAAGCAAAGCAAATTGTGAGGATGATGATACGATAGTTAGAAACCTTTAAAGACTCATGATTTCGAATGTAGTACGCCCGAAGATAGTTTTATAACCCGTAACATCAAGAAATTTGGTCATATTATCACGTAAGTCAGTCATAATGTAGAACGTGATGCATATATGCATCGGTTCGAGTAGCTACACTGCATCTAAACAGCAAGATGAACACTAGATATTTGTATAAGCGGTGTAGCATCAATGGTAACGAAAAATGGATCGGACATGGAGAATTAGTTTGTGGAGAAAGTATGAGATGATTTTAAGCCCGGGATGTAAGGCTAAATAAGGCATAAACACACCTGTGTAATTGTGATTGGTTCTGAGCTATGTCACGTAACTATTGATTGCTACGATTGCGCGTGCCCCAGTTGAGTAGTCCTTGTTTACTAGAACGGTTCGGACTAACGCTTAATGGCTTTATGGTCTGACACCACGTCTTGATCTGATCATCTCTAGATTTTTTTCAATCCACCCATACTACACCAGCATTGGGCATCGAGGTAAGCGATAGTTCGGCATACTTGTTTTTTCCCAACTACTTGTCATGTGGGTCTTAACCATCTCTGTCGGTGGAGTTTTAAAATAGCGTCAGCTGGTTGTCGTGTTCTTTGGTTTATAAACCGCTGACCCATTATAATTCATTTGATTTAGTCGGCGTACTTTGGTAATTTCCAAGGGTCAGTAAATATTATGATCATGAAAGTAGGTACCCCCTGTGGTACGACAAAATATATGCAGCATCACTAGCACTGGGCGATTACTATATCAATCGCTTTGCCTAGACAGTGTGGTTATCTTTATTGTGCATTTTGAACACCTAGTATTTATTGCATCCAAACCATAGGCTTGTATCATGCTTCCCACATTATACATCAAGCCAAAAAACTGACAGGCGTCTCAATAACTAGCTTTTACTCTTTTGTGATATATTATTAAGACCTACGCACCTGCTCACGTAGTTCGATAATCTGAATGATTTTACCGGTCAGTGTTATTTACTCATTTGTTTGGTTCTCTAGACAACCATACTTCGTTACTTTATACAATTCGACGGACCTCTGCCTCATGGCCTGTTATTCTGCCCCGCTTGCAGTCTCATAATTCCTGTTCCACGATGTAGAGGTCGGCATAAATTTCTAATTAAGATGCTAGTTTGTTAGTAGCACTATCTCTACGCACTATGACGTTTCTTGATTCTGTATTACGTTGAACTACGGTGGATTGAACCGTTGCCTATAATAAATTAGTTGCCGTTTACTAGAATGTGAATTGTTGACTGACATGGAAGTTGGTGGGGGAATTTTCTAATCATATTTTTGGCTAGGATTTGGTTTTATTGCTCGGGGCCCTTAGGAAAATATCCAAATGTTTGCAATTTTGTACTATGACTGAAGATTGAAAACTATGTTGCAAATGAACTAGTATCTCACCTTAGGTATTTCACTGTATGTTAGCCTTGTGCTTATCAGCCCATATCTTTTGTGTTCATTACACTTTTTATTCCAATTAATCTCCCTTTGAGTCTTCCCATAATGGATACGATTTATAACTCAAGCATTATTATATAGAACATATGATCGACATACGACATCTTAAAAATGGACAATTTTCTCTTCATCAATACGTTTTTATTCATAACAGGTACGTTACTATACCAAAATTACCACGAGATTAAATTGATGTTATTAATAGAAGGAAATGAAAATTTAGTGGAACTCAAGATCTAGGTTAAAAGAAGATACACTTGCTTCACGGTGAGCGACTATAAGCCACGTCACCCACCGTCTCTAACCATTGGTTACGATAGTTGCACTAACTCCAACCAAGCGATCTGTACCTACCAGTACGGCTTGGACTAACATTTGGTGACTTCATAAACTGTTACCATGTTTTAGTCTGGTTCCCCCTGTGTTTCTTCCATCCTATTCATACACAAGTCAGTTATGTGTATCGAAATAAGCGGTGGTAGGGCATACATAATATAAATTTCTACCACTTCAGCCGAAAACATATATAGTCAAGATCCTTCAGCCTACACATGTCTTCTATCTTAGTAGCTCATGTTTCGCACCCATAGGTTAGTACTGAATTGACTAGGACGCAGCGTACTTATCCTTTTGTCAATGGACGAGTATTCCAACTATGCCACAAGCAACGTAAGTTAGCAGGAACCAGACGAGCCTTCCGAATCCTTGGTATGTGATTTCATACATCTGGAATTCGGATATATGTAGATTGCCCACTGACGACATCTCAGATCCAGTTCACTGAATAAATGCTATCTGAGGGTACAACCACTTTCCATAGTGGTCACTGACTATTAGTATGATATCACATATGACAGGCTGTTACTAATCTTCGGAAAATCATTAGAATTCAAGTTTCGAGATTGCATAAAATGATTCAGTTCTGGTCGTAGTAGCATATATACAGCCATCCTGGGAATGATACTCGACAAACTTAATTCTTGATTTTACCAATTTATTGAGGCTTTATTCCTTTGGTTGTATTGCTGGTGCTGCTTTATCCTTGTTTCGTTGTCGCTAAGTTGATTTGGATTATGATAGAATAGACTAGTACATATGCCAGTTTGTACGTTGTTGGTTGTCCAGTGGCCCAGAAACCCGACTCGGTCAGTCGTAAACTGCAACGCACATATCTTCGTCAGGTATCATGTCGCCACATGTATTCATCCCTCATCCTAAATCAAACTTTGAATTCTAACACTGCTTTATAATATTTCGGTATTTTTATACCTGTATCTTCTGTGCCTACATTTTACTCCCACTGATATAACTATTCCTTTGCTTTTTATCTTGGCGGTTTTCCATCTTTATACTAAATTGCGTCATAATGAGAGTCGATAGGCATATTAGGTCCTGTTGCTCTAGATTAGTACGAAAACACGAACAAGTAGCCGAATATCTTGATTAACTTGGCCACATTAGGAAACACTTAATAATCCTTGAACAATAAAACTATTCAAAAGGCTACTTATCTGAGCGTATTCAGTCAGCTACGACACCCGATTGTCAACTGTTAGGTTGCACTTCGGAACTCCACTCGACATACTTCGATCGAAGCAACCTGATAATGTCGCCAGCCCTTACATTAAGGAAGGATTAAAGATAGATTTAATTCAGTTGTATTCATTAGATAAGAACGATGTCGATGACAGAAGAATCAGTTTTACAATTACAGCGTCTAAGATACCGTCATAACCATTCGATATCTAAACAGAGTCTAGGGGATAGTAAATCTGGTAAACAGTTTTTTGTTCATTGTTTTAAGACAAGTCACTTACTGACGATTGACGCTAACCTTATTCCTCGACCCAAAGTATGTGTCAAAAACGCGCGTAAACCTAGAAGTTCTGCGCCTGAACACTAATGGTCACGTTAGGGCTTTTGGCAGAAATCGAAGCGGAAAAGCTATGTATAAACTGAAGGACGATAATCTTTGAACGAATGTTTGTGTATCACAAAACAAGCTAGTAAGAAATGCTGGAGTTGTGGTTAACGTTAGCCAGACTGTTACTCCAATCACTAAGTTTGCGAACAACAATCTTCACGCTACACGTATATATACAGAAAACAGGGTTGAAACAGACGATGAATATACCCGCTTCTAACTTTTATCCTGTATACAGATTACAAATAACTGGTCACAATCCGTCCACGGAAAACTGAAACATGAGATAAAATAAGAATTATTTGGTTTATACGACCCATTTACAGACGTGCCAATACGGGAAGATTACTGAAAGTCGCCGACTTCTTATACTTGGAATACTAACACATGTTAAGTCGTTAACTGGTCTCGACTTGTTTGTATTTCTTTACTTTTCCCTGATTTACATCCATCTAGCTGCCTGTCAAACTACTAGTAGTAGTATAAACGTGTGGAATCTGCTTATCTGTTCCTTCTCCATACTGAGACCTGTCTGATTGCAAAATACATTCAGTACATTTTTGGGCAGAGCATAAGAGTCGATATCGTTCGCCTTACACTCCACCTTTTCGTTCTTAATTTTCAAGAGTTGCATCAAATTGGGTGCAAACGTCGTTTCGTAAAATTTGATGCTTAATGCTGTGGAAAACTGGACCCCACTTACTTTATTGTGTACTTAGATAGTCCTGAGTCTCAGTCGTTAGCTCCAGCTTCAACATTTTAAAGAAGACAGGTTTACAACTCATGGATATAGGATTGACTTAATAAGATAATACTATAAGAAGGCAGAGACATACCTCTAAGCATTGAGTTTGACACCTGTAATCACTATTATCTTTTGTCTGCAAACAATCAGATAGTCAAAATATGGCAAGATAAATTATTATATAAGCGATTAGATGCAGAAGCATATATATACACAATACTTAATACAGTCCAGAAGACGAATACAAGTGTAACTAGCATAAAACGCTCAGATGATTAGGAGAAAAGTTTGTTTGGCTGTGTCTTTTGAGGAATGACACAAAAACACTAATAACTAGCAAGGAAGCTGGGAGTACTGTTTATTTTAGGGGCGATCGAATTTAGAAGTACGATATTTAAACGCACAAAATACATGTAAGTCGGTCCGAGCTTAGAGAAGTGACTAGTATCGTAGTAATACATTAGATTTTTATTTTCTAATCAACCAAAAGCTTGGTAACAGAGAAGATTCTTCAAATTAACTATGCGTAAAGTATCCCTAAATAAATTTTTGCAAATGCTGAAATTTAATTTTCCAGGACGTATTTAAGTGCTTTAGGGTCTGGGTTTAAAAACCTCAAACCATCTTCGGAATTGGAGGTTGCTGGAAGACTATACTTGTTGATATCCGAAACGTAAAACGCCTAGAGCATTAGCGAACAAAATAAAACTTACTGCGAAACTCAAAGCAGTAACGATAACAGAACTGACTATCAGGAACTTGTTATACATTGCATTACGCTGTTTGTGCATTTCAGTCCAGTTACCTTGAGGAATTTGAAGTTCATCATAAGTCCCTGATGGAAAACGCATAGGCACGTGATTTCTGACATGATTTACTCGGCTAATGCCTAATTATATAGTTGCAGTCAACTTGAAAACTCACTCGGGAAGTTTCTACACGATATCACTAAACGGCTGTTCATTGTAAAGCTTGTTTGCCGCCAATTTTGGCATAGCTACAGAACAACGTTCATTGAAAACCGGCAAATATGAAGTCACTAGTTATTCGGCGTCTAAGTGGCAAAGACAAAATTACAAATTGCTTGATCTTTTATGGAATGTACTTTCAGGTTGTCAGTCTTAAAGAGAAGTGTCTGTTGGACACACTGATTAAATTTCAAACTTTGAAGGTCAGAATTAACGATTAGAATTATTTTATACTTAGTAAGGACAAAAACCTGGGTTATCTGTCTGTTTTAACCCTCGGAATCGGGATCTTTCAGTCGAAACAATTGCTTTTTCCATGTGTTTACAAGTGAAGCTGCGATTACGTCCTAAGTGAAAGGTTTTCTGGCTTAGGTTATATACAATATCTCTGTCTAAACTAAGTATATCCTGCAAGCTACTTGCACTTGTTTTCTTCCGAAGCTCAACTATTTCACATTAAAACCTAATGCTGACTGAGTGCATATTTTCAAGCTCTTGATTTATAATTATGTTTTTGATTAAGTATGTATGACTGAACTACAGTTGACACGTAATTTTAAGTCTTTGATGATGAATCTTTCTTTGTAAGCTTGAAATAGGCCTTAGTTTGTTGAAGCGAAACCACTAGCAAGTTTTTATCATTTGTTAAGGTATTTACAACATAACGAATTACAAGTTTATACAATGTTGACGTATGTCATTATTAGGTTTACAGTTGTCATCTTGTGGCACATACCGATAACACTGGGCATAGTATTTCACTTATTGTGCATTTTTATCTCAGCATACATGTTACGGTACTACTGAGTAGCTGACTCTTTCCACCCACGCTTTCCTGTTTGGATTTTCTTGGTTGTGGCTTTTTGAAATGAATGAACTAATCTTCCGCCTTTTTAATATTCCTGGCACCTAAAGAAGGTTGATTATCTTCGGATACTGCTTTTCTGTGAACTATTTCAAATATTTTGGTTTGCTGCAAAGTGAACATTTTATTCTTATTGTTATTCAATTCCTCTTGCCTTATCCTCCTATTTAACACATTAACTGTCATATCTGCATCATGCCACCATGCCAGTACTCGATTTAGTGTGGTTGATTCATTGCATTGTGTTCTTCCTATTTTGGCCTGGGATCTAGCGAGCATTGGGCAGACTTCGGTGACTGACTAGGCACCCATTAGCGGACAGGTTTTGCACATATCTGATCTACTGATAAATGTATTAGGTTTAATTACTTCAGATATAATTAATCTGTCGTCAGCGTATCTAATTCGGTAAGTAACTTTACAACTCATGGACTTAAATGTCCTTTACTTTAAGCAAGCATGACAATAAATTGCCCGTTCTTTGTCTAATTACGATCTTTGACATTTATCTTAGGACTGAAGTAGCAAACATCGAATGTCCGGTATTCTCCAATCTTTTTTCTTACCCTAATGACATAATAAGAATATCTTCCAGTTATGAGTCTGTAGCTCCACGAACTATATAGCATTAAATCCCTCTTTTCACTGTCCTACAGATAGTATTACGTTACAATAGTTGCGCACATTCTATTGATTTTTATATACGTGGTCTCTAGCAGATTTTTTCAGACCTTCATAGAGCCCAGCCACAAAAGTTTCTTGTTTTCTTGTGATCGGACTTAAAATTGTGCTACATTATTTTCCTTCTTCTTAGAAAAGTGCTAACTCATTGTTCAATCAGGACGATGAATTTCTTGATTTGACTTGCATTTTCCACGGTACTTGTATCTTAGTCGTCCGGATATCTTCCCACACTGGTGTGATCGTCCAACCTGATGGAAAGACTGCTTATACAATCGCTTGTACGTTCTATTTTCATAAACTCTATATGGTCTGTAATAATGTATCATTGTTAATAATGGTGGGAATGGTGAAAACTAACAACACATGATCACTTTTACCGAATCGTGACATAATAGATGTCTATCTGCCTTTCTATATAGTGGTCTGTTGTAAAGCCTAAGAAAGATAACTCAGATTTCGTAGCGTATCATCTTGATCCGCGCACGTTTTGGATAATAAAGTGGATTCTATCAGTTGTAATGATTAGCTATTACACGAAATCTGTCCTTAGAATTTACAAGTCTATGATAGGTGCACTAGAGTCACTGAAGAATGAATGCCTTCACCTGAAGGACGAAGTAAAACTCTATTTACCTGATAAAGTAGAGTGTACCGAACTGAACAGAACAGCAGCCCTCTTCCCCTACATTTTAAGTGATAGCTGAATAATGTGTACACATAACTTTCATGACATGTTGTTTACTATAGTGAATGGAACACATTTCGACCAACAGTACTTAAACAGTCTCCTAAAATTATGATTTTTATCAGCCCTTGCTCTTGTCAAATTTTATAGGCTGGGATCATTATCTGGGAAATATGAGGCTAGTCATATTTGAGTTTCTGCAATGGTATCCCTTCTATGACAGTCTTTCCGATTACCTAATTACTGCAGTTTGTTAAGGAAACTTCGGCTATCTGCTAAGATTATTTAAATGACTTTATGCCTCACCCAGAAGGATTTTGGCATCATTTGCTTCTGAAGTTTCAGTGCTTGAAAATACTTAGTTTACGGATCTTTGGCTTCGGCTCCTGGAAGTAGTTTTAGTTATATTTCGGCGTTGCAACAAATCCCACAGTCAGTAGTTATAAAATCTATGCTTAAAAATCCACTGACCCTGTGAGATTGCATACATTGTTTTGGCAACCTCAGAATTTTGAATACTTGTCACTGTGTTGTGCAGTCTATAAATTTTTAAAGGATAAAATCTTTCTGCCGCTGAATTTCTTAAGTGAGTCTTTATAAAGACCTACATTGTGCTTAAAGCAGTTTCCGTGTTTCCATAATCTCATGTTGCGGAAAAATTTGATTATTTTTTCACCAAATCGAAAAACGATCTACTCTAATTGAAAATGGGTTCCCAATAAGAGTTTTCGGAAAAAATGTAATGGAGGAACAACGTTTTTAGAATAAATGCACAGTTTCTAAAAAGATATCGTTTATGAACCTCCAGCTCAAGGAGGATATCAATGCTGACGTACTAAAAAGCCAACTAAATGGACCATGTGAAATGATATTTAATGTAGCATACTCGTACAAGTTTTTATAATTGTTCTCCTGTGCATATCTATGTAAAGTCCCGATTACCAAGACTGATCAACACTATATGCACATACAAATTCGCTTGCTTTCATCATGCAATGTATATAGACTATCCGTTAAAGCTACCTATGTGTGTTCGAAAGCACTTAATGACATGATTTATCAAAGAACTTTTTCGTTGACAAAATTTACTATATCTAATCAAAGGAATCCGAGCATTTGGATGTTAATACGACGTGTACGCTAGAGCCCTAGGCATATGCAATTTATGCCTAGTTATGTTAACAAAAATAATTATGTTTGACTCACTTCAAAACCCAGACTACAAACTCCTTGCTCCATAGTAACAAGTGTTCGTCTTATCTTGCCAAACAATATTATTGTTGTTCTAGAAACTGCCTCTACCCTAAGCTTTTGACCGTCATCTTCATTACTCCTTTATTTCAAGTTACTCCCACCAATAGTTACTCTATCCGCTCTAATAAAACAAATATTCACTTGTCTTTCATTTGTCTGCTATGATGTAGCTAAATTCCGCACTATAGCTTATAAAAACTTCAACGAGTATACAGTTATTATCCTATTTATAATTTATCAGGCGTATATTTATATACGCGACTATATAGTTATTAAAAGGAGTCATTGGATTTCACAAGTGATATTTTGATACAAACATGTGAAGTGATTTATATTGACGTGCTTGATGATATATGTCTGACACAATAATTGTTCATTACAGCATACCACATTTCCGATTTATTACTCCTTAACCATGACTTCCACATCCTTCTAGTTTGCCTCGTAGTATCTGGAGTATCTTTGAGCAAGAATTACTCAAACCGAAGCTACACTATATGCCTATGCTGCAGAAGCACTTAACTTGGAGGTTACAGCTAATTTTATAGTTCGTGTTTCGTAACGAAATCCTCTTAAAAATCTACAGCAAGAAGCAATTTGTATTACCTTTTCCGATGAAAACTTCCAAAGTAAATTTTGATAATATGTGTGTTAAGTGATCGAAGACTGTGGAGTCAGTTAAGCATCCGGACTCTTCCTTGCCTACCATCCTTCATTCCAAGGTAACTGGATGGAGTGTAGTTTGAGTGCAATGAATCAATGTGGAGATAAAATTAATACATTATAATGAATTCATATTATAAGACCTTTGTTAGCTAAACGGACTTTGTTTCGCTCATAGCTTTTCTCATTATCAGCAAACACAGCCAAACCACCTATGTGTTTTACAATAGTCAAAAAGCCAGGCTTCATGGTCAATGTGGGCCAGAATAAATTATCGGTCGTTTAGTGTAGTTTCAACAAGTGATCAAGCGCTACTCCACCTATCACGCAGCAGGAATTAAGCTAGGTAAATGGTCAATACAAGTAGGCTGGTCAATATGTTCGTATGAGCTATTAAGCTCATTCCCTTAAAATCATTGTAGCTATTTGGTGAAGACATATAGAAACAGACATGATTTAACATATTACCACATAATATTTGGGAGCTAATTAGAGTTTCTCTGTCAAAATCAATATCCTGATTTAAATGAAAGACATAACCGACTTGACCCTTAAGCTCCCCACTTAATTGACTACAATTTTAAACTTTATGGTGTGAAAACTAAGAACAAACTTGAGTCAAAGCTACGTTAATGGATACTGCTCTGGTACAAATCCTGAGGTCTTATAACTAGTTCGACACTATCAGTAACAGACGGAAATAATACTTTGATGCAATTGACTCTGTATATACTCCATGGATGACCTCGATCATTAATAAAACCAATCGACTGGGTACTAGTGGCTATCATCGTTAATGGGGTCCGTCTAACCTTCTTCTTTGTGTCTGATAGACTACCAGGCAATCGTTTCCTTGTGAATAATGATGTGAAGCTCAACACGCATCTTCGAACACCACATGACGCGCGTAAATAACGCCTAAATATTATATTACAGTATAACAAATCAATAGTAATGGCATTTGACAGGCAGATAACGGAGGATTGGGGCTATCTGTTGGAGGTTTCTGTAGTTGCTACCTCTAAATAACCAACCTTAGGCTAGGATTTAATAAGGACATTTTAAATTCTGGTTGCGGAGGTACTAGATGGCTCTCATAAGCTGGTCTACACAAATCATAATGATCAAGCTTTTCAACAACAAGCTCAAATTTTTACAACGATGACATTCTTTTTACCATTGATATCTATGAGCTGAGAATACATAACCTACGCTTTGCATTCTAAAATTCGGTTAATGATAATTTTCGATAGTTATTTTTCCGGTTTACTTAGGTTCGCATGTTTAGACGAAGGTGAATTTTATAAATAATTTTGTAAAATGGTTAGCCCATAAAGCAAGCTTTCCTGAGTTTTTATCCTTAAGACAAGGATTGCAATTGTTTTATGAACAACAGCCCGTCCTCAAGATCTGCCTTGTGTTCACGAATAATACTGCTATTAGTGTGTACTTTTGTTTGCTAACAGTCATCGATTTGCCAATAGTGTCAGAAAATAATTATCGAAATAAAACAATAGTAAGTAAAGGGATCTCCAAGAATACATTTAATTTAACGGTTACTAAAGTAGTTCTCAATTTTTTAACCTTAACCCCCCACTAGGGTTGATGAGTTTCGGATTGTCTTAGAAATCTATTCTAATTTTACTCATGTTATGTTTGCCATCGGTGAATATGTAAGCACACGACATAATGTTAATCAGTCTAGGACTTGTCGTTAGATAAGTGACGACTGAAACAGTAAGTTTTGACAGACCGAAGCAATTATTTTTGATGCCCCCATAGAAATAAATAACCCTTGTCTCTATTAAAATTTGCATTCCTCACCTATTGAAACAAATGCAATACTCGTTTTATAAAATTTTGTTACTGCTTGTTAACATTTTAAATACATGGATTTAAAAATATATCACAGAAAATCACCGTAATTTTGTTTAGCGAAAGTGTACTCACCAGCCAACAAAGGCATCCTTTCAAATTTAAAAACTCCATGAATTCATAAATTATTTCACTATACTTACATTGTAGGACCGACCGAATAGAATGTGATATAAAAATTCTCGTTGAAGGAGGAAAACATGTTAACGGCTTAATTGGAAGAAATTGTAGTTCGTCTCATTTTTACAGTAAATTAACCGTCAACGAATAAACTTGACTGACGTGTCAACTGCTGAGCAGTCAGATATAACTGGCCAAAGCTGCCAATACATGTAATTTAATAACCTGAAATAAAATATTACTGCTCAATTACTGTTCCCTCTCCTTAAACCTCTCTTTAAACTATATATCGGAGCTTTTAACGTTCGAACTTTATGACAAATAAGACAACAAGCTTCTTTAGCTTTGACTCCATAATCCCGCTTTATTGATATCTGTTGCATATCTGAAATGTGTTTACGGGATCCAAGTCCAGTCATTCGCTTGACCTCACTTTGTGAAAATAAAGAACCTGTTAAGTTCACCTTTCTTGTTTCCGAAGACCCCACCGCTACCACTCGAGGCCTTGCTAGTTTAAGTATAGCACTAAGCTCATGATCTGAACAGGCTATCGTTGACTGGATCCCAATAGACAGTCGCTTGAACTGTGTCCGGCTGAATGGGACGGTTAGATCTAGGGAAGATAGGGATACTTGCCATTATCTCTTTCATGTCTCTACCTTTGTTCACACTGATTTTAGCTCAGACGAAGTGAAAAATGAATTATAAAGAAAGCTTTCTGTTCTTTTTAGAAAAGTTATGCGCACTGATGTAGTAGTTATGACTGATGATTTTAATCCCTGAGTGGTTAAACTAAATGAAACCAAAATGCACCTAGGTAAATCCTAAGGTGTCGGGGCTCTACGACTAGATAATGGCGACCATCTGTTATGACTATATTCAGGTAACCTTCTATTTTTCGCAAACACCAACTTCTTCATACAACTGCTTCTCACTGGACGTAAAAGAACCACCACAGGGATTACCCTTAGAGTTCAACTTAATGGTGAAAAAGTCAAAAGTATATTTCAAGAACAACTAGAAAACCAATTAGTCAACTGCGTAAAATGTACTCATCCAGAGTTAGCTTGAAATGATATCCGAAAAGCTGTTGAAACAACAGTGATATGTACTAGTAAACAAAACAAAAAGTTAAGAAAACTTAGTAAATTTCAGCTGCATCTAATGGACTGATAGATACTTAACATTACATATTGTCTGGTTCTGAACATTCTAAGGAATGAAGGCGACTTAAACACAAGGTGGTTAAAAGATTACACAATGATCGTGAGCAGTGGTGGGTGGCGAAAGCTAAAGAGATGAAATAGGCAGCGGAAATAGATAATAAAAGGCAAGTGTTCAGACTTATCAAGGAAATGGGTATCAGAAACCCAACTGTAAATGAAACTCTCTCCGGAAAGGATGGTCCCATCATTAACTGTTAGTCCAGAAGATTAGACTGATGGGTAGAACATTTTAGGAAACAGTTACACTGGCCCTTGGCGTAATCCCTGTTGCCCACCATCCCCAAGCAATGTGAATGCCAATTAATATTGGTAGTCCAAGTCTTAGTGAGGTTATGAAGGTTATAGGGGATATAAAGTGAGGGAGAACAGCAGGACCAGATGGATTAACCCCTAAGATATTTAAAGATGGTAGTCCAGTGTTAGCAGCGAGATTAATCGGAGTCATGGCTAGAATCTGGGAACTGGACCTAACCCCATTTGACTGGTCTCGAACACTGATCGTCCCAATACATAAGAAAGGACAAAAGTCTTCTTGTGACAGTTACCGAGGAATTGGCTAAACGAATATAGTGTGTAAAACATTGGCTTCAGTAATACTTCGACGTCTAACTAAAGCTCGTGAAGAGCAAACTCGAGAAAACCAAGGTGGTTTCAAACTTGAGCCTTGTTGCATAGATCAAACATTTACACTTCAATAGGTTCTAAAACATAGGCACACTTTTAGACGCTCAACAATAGCTGTATTCCTTAACCTTAAGGCAGCGTTTGACTCTATCGATCGTGAGGTTATGTGGCAATGTCTCTCATTGAAGGGCGTACCGGAGAAGTACATCAACCTTATACAAGCTCTTAACTCGAACATTATACGTCGAATCAGAGCTTATGGCGGATGGTCGTCAGAATTGATCACCTGTAGTGGTTTTCGTCAAAGTTATTCGCTTTCTCCATTTTTAATCAATTTTATCAGAGACATACATTCAGGGTTAACATTGACATAGTCTGATTTCACCGTGGTTGATCTCCTTCCAGGAGATAAACTTACTGACTTAGAATATGCAGATGACATAGTTCTATTGGGCGAAGATACTGACAAATGCAGAATTTTTGGACTACCTTAAACATAAATGTAAGCATGTTTGGGATGCGAATCTCCCCATCCAAATCCAAAACGCCGCTTCAGGACTGGTTTATTTTGGCACCGAAGTTAGTGATAGGGGGCAAAGTTGTTAAATTTGTTAACCGCTTTACTTATCTAGGGAGCCTCATCAGTCCTGATGGTCTGGTGTCTGATGAAATCTCGGCTCGTGTAAACAAGGCCTGATCAGCTTTTTCCAGTTCGCATCACTTGTTGCGTAGGCAAGACATCTGCTTACTGACGAAAGGAATCGTTTACTGCGCAGCAGTCAGATCCATTTTATTTTATGGATGTGAAACATAGCCATTAAGGATATAGGATGTTCGTAGGCTCCTAGTATTCGGTCATAGATGTCTTCGAAACATTGCTCGTGTTTGCTGGGACCACTGAGTTAGCAATGAGTGGGTTAGGGATAGAGTACTAGGTAAATATGGTAAGTCTATTGATGAAGTAGTGAATCTTCACCAGCTGAGGAGGTTAGGACATGTGTTACGTATGCCTGACCACCGTCTACCTCGACGAGCAATATTGTCTAGTGTGGGAGTAGACAGGAAGAAAGCTAGGGGTGGCCAAACGAAAACATGATACCAGTTCATGAAGTCATTGATAATTGAGCTGAGCCATGTTAATAGATGTAGACTTTGTGATTGGGGCCCAAGTGATGTTCGTAACAAATCTGTTCGAAACGTTCTGTTAGAATAGTTGGGGACTTTAGGTGATATGGCTCAAAATCATTAGCAATGGCGCAGGTGCATCCACTCCTTGTCTTCCTCTAAATTCTAGTTTTTGAGCTTCTCATAATTTTCTCTTTAATGAATCACTTTTTTTGTTTTAAATCTTATCTTTGATCTCTATACCTTTTCATTAGTGCTTACTCTGTTACTATCTGCCCTACTCTGGGATTTGGTCCGACAACTTAATCTCTATCTGCTAATTGAGGCATGAAAACTTAAACTGATGTACGCATGTACCAAGTTCTACGTTGTAACTGACTGAATGAATATGGAATGGCTTACACGAAATTCGTGCCTTATTGCTGTCAGAATACACTAACTGCGGAACACCTTACTTAATAAGATTTTGTTAGCACCTCCTACTGAATGTTTCTAGCGAATGATAGGCGCATATTTAGGCTCTATGAACATTGAGGGACAAAAATGTAGGAGTAGCACCTCGGTTACTCTTATTTCAACTTTTTCCCTTCAGTTTCAGAAATAGTGCAATCAGTGCTGTGCTTTCTAAAACCAAGAACGCCCAAGCCACCCAGACGCAGATCCCAAGGAACGACAATTCGCCAAATCTACCAAGCAAAGTTGAAGTCAAATTAGGTGGGAAAGTAAATAAGGAATTGATTTTTGCCCCCATATTTTAGTACTTTGTATATAAGTATGCAAATTTTTGACCAAGTAAAGAATTAGTAATGGTTTTTTTGGATTCATGTAAACACAAAAGACACAATAAATTTCGGTTAAGTCACGAAGTAGTTTTTATTAATTTAGTTTGTACACTTCAACGTAGTAGATGCAACCTTGACAGCATTTCAACTTATTATCAGAAATGCACTTTATTCAGTTGTTACCGTTCACTACGTAGTTCACTGTGATGGTTTCCTTCCAATCTATAGATCGTTATGAATTCAAAGAAATTTTGGGAACGTATGAATTATTTCGTATAATCCAACTGTATACACTTATCTAGGGGCGCCTTCTCGGAAGTTCGTCTTGCAGAAGATCAGAGAAATCCAGGGTCGTTTGTAGCGATCAAGTGTATTCGCAAAAAATACCTTTCTAAATCGCAAGATTCAGAATGTGCTATCAAGGAAGCCGAGTCGCGAAAGGAATCTCTTAACAACGAGATAGAAGTATTGAGGAGGTTTGTTAAAACTCTAAATTCTCTCATATAATCAGACTCAGGCACCCAAATATCGTCCAACTCTTTGATGTCCTGGAAGATGCTGAATGTTACTACCTCGTTATGGAATTGTAAGCATCGGATTGATTTTGAAAGTGTATCATTATATATGTTACTATTATATTATATATGACAATATTGAAATATATCATAATATATATTGATGCCTCTTGCAATATGGATATTATGTTCTACTTGCGTTTAAAAAGTGCATTATGGATTTTTTCACTTACGTTTGACAGCTACTTATTTCAAAACAAAGTAAAGTTGGCATTTATCCTAACTTTTAGACAAGTCTGATAGTATTTCTAGATAAACATTTTTAATGCTTAGAGGTTTGAGTTGAAAATCAACAAGTTTCCTTTGGGATATCTTTAATCTTCTTGAGATGCTCGTCCCAAAAATCGAAACAATATTTAGCTGAACATCCTCATCTTCTGGCTTTACGTTTATCCATCCATTATTACCATATTACAGCACTCAATAAAAAGTATATTTATACAGGTTATTCAGGAATCCTGTTAGCAATCATCGAATTTTAGGTTGAAGACTGTCAACATTTATTTCCATGTGGAATATTACATTGTATAACAAGCTGTACGACAAACAGTGTGGCTTAAAGTCGAGTATATAAACCCATACTAAGTGAATTTGTCTAATTTTGGCAACGGAGGTACTGGAGTGACATCTAGTTTACAGTAAAATTCACATTTCGGTCTTGGGCTATATACGTTATTAATGCTAGTTGGTTCATAATTTTAAAGGATAAGCCATTGTTATTTTGCATATTTCACATCTACTAGATAAGAAAAAAGTGTACGAAATCTTAGCGGTTCATAGGTTTGAATTAATCCAGCTAACTGTACTGTCTTTTTATTTATTCGCATGCATCAAATTTGTAAGCTAGCTACCCAAAAACACTGATACATGCTCGCTGTTACGTGCGAACGTATTTTACTGACTTCAATGTAGAAACATATACGTCACTGTGCTTAAATGTGTGTCTGATTTAAAGACCTTAAATCTCTTACTGACGACACCACTTTAGGGTTTTATTCTTTTATTTTGTGTTGGGCTATGACAGAACGCTTATAAATGTTAGACCTGATTAAAACATGGTCTGGTGGAGTTTTGGTTCCCAACGGTTTCATAATTTTATTTCGCTATAAAAATCACAAACAATCAAATATTCATAGTTTGTTGGTCAGCTCTATTATTACCAATTCCAAGTCAATGTTTAAAACTTTGGTTCATTATTATACTTACAGTCATAGTTTAAAAATAAGTTGCAAAACGAGGAAGACCAAACACCGAGAGAATGGTGAAGGTTCATTATGTCATAGTTTATTATAATAACTAGTTCATGGAATGTTAACTCCTTTTCTGTATACAAATCATCTGCGACAATGAGTATATTCAATGTTTTTTGTCTATGTTTGTAATATCTGTCGTATCCACAGTCTTTCAATATACAATGATAAGTTAAGAAAATTCCAGAGGTTGATTCCGTTGTTCATAAGCGAATTTCGGAGGTATATAGGATTTGATACATAGAAAAGAATGATGGTAATCAAGCGAGGTTTACCAAAAAGAGTGACTGTCTTATACAAACTTGCATCATTACGTATGATAGTGTAGGTGGAAATGTAAAATAACAATTTATATTTGTAGTGAGTAGAAAAAATAGTTCAGGAGTATGTATTTACACAATAGTAATGATTGTGTAAAATCACCTGTGAACGTTAAACATCAGCGTGAAAAGCCTCCACACTGACGTCCCATTCAAATTCTCACATTTACATCTTTTTATTGTTTTTTCACCCTCACTACCTATATTTTGTCCTAAAAAGCTTCCAGGAAGGTGTTAGGTGTATAAATTACTTACCGGGTAATAAGTGATTATATCTGATAAGTAAGGTCATATGACACTTAGTGAAAATGAATGTGTAATCACTATTATAGTTATTCACACTGTGGCTGTGTTGATCAAAATCTAAAATACTGCTTTGCCAGGCATCTCTAAATACTTCAATATATGTTTTCCGCAGTAAGGACACTTAAGATACCTTGAATGTCTTTTGTTTGTTATTAAAAACTCAATGACTCTGCTGTTTGGCTTTATCATTGTTATTGTCCAAGACTTATTCACAAATCGTATGTCTTGCAAATATATAATTGAAACGCTTAGATGCCCATGACACTTGTGTAGATGGAAATTATGCAATTTTTTATCCATCTAAAGTCCCACCACTTATAGTTGTATAAAGAGAACAGATTAGCTTCCATAGAAGGTGCAAATGGGTTGCAGAAACCAGTAGAGAAATATAAGAAAGATATTAAAACATTAAAATAGAAAATAAGTCAGTCTTATAGAAATTCGTAAATTATGTAGTTCTTTGGGCTTTATCTATATTAAACCTTCCTGATCTGAAACGAGCAACATATCAACAGGTTTTGTTTTAAAATATATTCTCCTTGTTTCATATGACTTCATCTCAAACTGAAAGTTAAGTCGTATACTCTGCACTGTAAGAATAGGACATCAGCAGTTTCATAGATAGGATATATATACAACTCCAACCCAGAATAACATAAAAGAGTATGTGGTTTTGTAAAATAATAAGTCGTAGGAAAGTCGTCATATATTTATTAAATTTTTAATAGCCAGAGAATATGCTTGCTCTAACAGCGCTTTTCCTCTGAACCAATGTAATATGTTTTATAATACTCATTCAAGAATACTGTGTTTTGTGCTCTTGCAACAGATTTTTAATCTACAAATTAGATTTTGCTATTACTGATTGCCTCAATATTATTTGATGATATGGTCTTCCCTTCTACTGTATCAAATTTAGAGTTACCGGAGGGGAATTATTTGACCGTATTGTTCAAAAGGGTAGTTATACTGAACGTGATGCAAGTGAACTTATTCGACAAGTTTTATTAGCTACCGAATATATGCATAGTCAAGGAGTTGTGCACCGAGATTTAAAAGTAAGTATATGGTTATGTTTTTAGTATTTATGTTTTTACTATTAAAGAAGGTAGAATTGTTTCTGTTTAAAAAACAGATATTATACACAACAGTTCTTAATAATTACATCGTACTTACCCTAGCGTTTTCACAAATCTCTCTGTTGAGAGTTTCTTTTCAATATATCAGTGGCATTCCATTTAATTATAACACTTAGTGATAAGTGCTGGTTATTCAGTGTAGCTTTTGTTTCTATACAAGTTCCACAAACAATTGTTAAAAAGTACTTCATAAAACTTATTTTATACAGTTTGTCATGTCGTACAGTCCATAGATTCCTTAAATGTAGTGTATATCTAAGTTTGCAACTTTCAACGGTAACTACAACACAAGTTCATCATCATCATAGAGCTTATTTGCTTGTTTCTTATTTTGTTTGCTTTTGTTTCCTCGATCACAATAAGTTATCCCAAACTATACATCTTATTGATCACGTCGATTATTACTATAAATATCTCAGTACTTTTAGGTTCTTTCGTTAATGTTTATAACTAATACACTAACATGAAGTGAAGAAACGAGGATAAATGCACAATTATCTGAGGTCCAACCTTTTTCATAATTAACTGATTAATTTCTCCTTATCACTTTAAAATTGAATAATACTGTTTTTTTTGACAAAGTTTGCTTGGGTGTGTATTATTCGTAGAGGATATTATCACCTTGGTAAATAGAATATTTGTTTTTAGACCCCTTATATAAATGAACTTTGTTTGTTTCTAGCTTATTAATTAAGAGGAAGTGAAAGCACTGAAAATATTAAAGTATTGAAAATTGTAATATATTTTTGTTGCTAGATAACTAAGTTTAGGACTGAGATATGCTTTATCATCGTTATAGTATATATGTACATAGTTGCCATCATTGAATTCTATTCATAATAGATTCAGATTTGAATCCAGAAAGAAAAGACAAGATAAATCGGCACAACGATCAATATATAGGAGCAAAGCTGGAACGACCAATCCAAGTATTTTTATAGCTGACTTTGTTTGAGCAAGAATAGAAACTTGATTTATTATTTGTTTTTTTAAGGTTAGACATATCTGTACGGATGAATAAGATAGGTCAAGAAATATTCTTGTCAGTAATGGTTATCCATTAGAGATTATCGACAGAAATCTAAAATCGGATCTACACAATGATGTAGTATCTGCATTTCCAAAGATGGACTTTTTCATGAATACTAAGTTCGAAAGTATTGTATCGCTACAAGGGATCGAAATCACAAACTGTAGAGTTTATTTTCAGTTATATCGGGACCCCCTACTGCTACTCTGCGTTTATTTAACATTTAGTAAATATGCTATTTTTATTACTTAATTTGTAAGCCTTTCATACACTTATTAATTGCTGTCATACCTTTTGTCGTTTCCGAGTTATTATAATCTTATTATGACCACGTTGTCCCGATTTCTGTGCGTAACTTTCCTAGCTCAATTTTTAATGTATTTCGTATTATCTGTCACTGTTTGGTCGAGGATATGCTATCTGTAGATTGTTATTTTCACTCAATAAATAAGTTGGTCTTAGCGCTTATTTATTAGTGCTTGTTTTCTTTATCAGTATTTCTGAAAAGGATTTGGTTGCTTAGGTATAGCGCCCATCAGTCACCGTCTTCCGATTCTATCAGATCACAGGCGTAACGCAAGCTCCATTGGTTAGTTTTCCTTCAGGCGATCGCAAATGTCATTCCAGAATGAGACACAACTGCTAATTTCATAAAATGCAACGTAAAGCATTATATTCTGCTCAACCTTGTATTTTTTTTCATCCGGGCTTTAATTCATAGATGTATCAACGATAAACTACTGCTTTGGTCTACACCAATGCGTGTATAGAAGTTTGTTTGCTGTTGTGAAGCATATTACATTGATCTCACAAAGCAAATTCTTTCAAACTACATCTCGCAACACTATCATATTTAGCTGTTTCTAGGATTACGCAAACATACCAACGTTTCCGTTTTTGAATAACTCACTAATTCTGGCAGCATTGATCCGTTAAGTGAAGTAAACTGGCCCGAAAGGAGTATACATCGGAAAATTGTGCACTATGTGAAGCTCTAACGGAATAAGTTTAAATTATTTGTACTGAAGAAACATATTCAATCTTGGATTACACTTTATTCTTAACCGTCTTTTTTCAATTTTCAAAACAATTAGTGGCTTTTATACATTTTGATAATGCGAGGGGAAGATGGAGTTAATCTGAAAAATGTGATGCATTTACGCTACTCATTTTGTACATACTGGTCACACATGCAGTGCTCAAGATATTTATACAAAATCGTAACCCAGTGTAGAGAAAGTACCAACTTCATGTTACTGATTAGTCAGTATTTAGTAAAACACTGTTGCATTTATGTAGTCATTTGACCACTGGTCTAATTAACTCAACATTCATTGCCATTTATTGAAATATTACATATAAGGAAATCAAGATTAGATTTCATATAAGTTGGCATTCGTAGGCAACTTTTATCAATAATTCTGCGGAAAATGCAAAAGTGTAATTGGTCTCATAAACTGTACATTAAATATAACATAGAACTTAGTTTTGATTAGTATATAACGAACTACACGATATTTTTTTATGAATTTAATCCCTCTATGATGTTTCTGTGGAAATGATAATAATCTCTGTATTATAATTTAAAAAGAAGTTTATTTATTAATTTCATTATGATTTCATAAATAATCAACTTTAATCTGTGCAACTATTTATAAAATGATTAGATACAACTGGTAGAAATGTATCTTCAATAATCTTCTATTTAGTTTATTCGATAATCTAGAACTTCACTTAAATTGTATTATGATACAGAAGAATAATTACTTATTTGATGGTTGAGAAACTCAATTAGTAATTAACTTTCTATTTACTGCTTTTTTTCTTTTTAATTATCTAACAAACATAAAGCAACTTATTTCATGCATTAAGAAAACAAGGGGAATATTTTTATGATTACAGATTAATAATATTTTTGTGTATTTAATAGAAACTTGATATCAAGCATCATTATCAAAGTTTCAGCATATATAACAGAATATTTTATAGGTATTTTCGTCCAAAAAAGAACGAAAATATTTACAAAACTTGGGCAGCGATTGTATGTAAGCCAGCATTAGAACTACACTCAATAGAATCAGGGCACAGTAATAATTTTGATGGAATTAAAATCCTTCAAAAGGTTTTAATTCCTACGAAGAAAGGTTAACATCTGAAGACCTACACATATGGACAAATCTGAATAATATAAACCGACGAGATGGAGTACTGTTAGCTGCACTATGGCAACTAATAATTAAAAAATGATTTCAAACTACTCCAACTTCCAATGCATTCCATTTATTTACTTATTTCTTCATTTTGTTCAAAATTATTCTAATTACACAGTTCTACGTGTAGCCATTTGCGAATATGCACACTTCCTTTGACCTATAATCATCATTATATTGATTTACTTCAACTATGACTTAATAGCAAACCACTCTTCAGATTGTCTATCCCTCACCGTGAACGTAGCTCAGGACAAATTACTGTAACATGTAACTACACATGAAGTGCACACCTTCCTTCATCCACAACAATTTTAACATTAGTTCACTTACAATGACTCATAACAATTTCATACCCTGTATACGATTAGATATTAGTAATCAATTTGACCTCTTATTTACATTTATATTCGATAATTTTTGATTTTGATTACTCCATTGAAGAAGCTCGAAACGGTCTGCCGAGCGAAACGTCGGAATTTTGCTTTAATTTCATCCGCTGAGATTATTTACAAATATATTCTATTCACATGTCATATATGACAGAAGTTTCTACTGCTATGGAATTAAATTTCACTGGTTGGTATCTCTGTTTTAGTTTCGAATTCCATATCAATTAGTGCTATTAGCTCTATACATGAGTTAGATAAAAGGATCCAGTCTTTTTTTCAAGTCATCACCGTTTAATCTACTAGTGGTAAACTGATGATCATGTTTCTTTTTTATTGGTTATGTAGTCTTAAATGTTATCTTGAAAGCAATACATACTCATATGTATTTAACAAAAAACAAAACAGTCATCAGATATTTTTTAATTCTGTTGAATTATCATCTAATGTTGTGAGCAGGCCAACTAGGACAAACAACTCTAAACCTGGTGAAAACACAGAACGTCATAAAATATTATATGCATTACTTTTATTCATTAATTTGTACATCATTCCTGTTCTCTGACCCGTGTCGGCTGTAGACTTGCTTTCCTTGATTGTTCTCGATTCTTATCATGCTTTGCTCCTTGCCACCCCGTAACTCGCCTCATACGCTGTTTACTGATTCTTTCTAATTTCATGAGACTTTCCGCTGCCTACTATTTATGGACGACCTTATGAGTAGTATGCACCACAATATCACTTCCGAATGAGAACCATCTTTAAAAATAACTAAATATGTTTTTATTTAGTGTTAAACTTATGTTGATATAATTCACCAGAATAATGGAACTTCTTTGTTGGCACTAATTGATATTGAAAGGAACATTTAGAGAATTTTTATTTAAACTTTTATGTAAACTATCAATAGAGAGAAATTTGTAGCATTTAATAGAAAAACTCATGCATTATTTTCACAAGTGTTATTTTATACGCAATTCCATTAAACCCACCTCACTCCCCCCCCCCATCACCAATATAACTGATTTTATTAACTCATTTTTGTTTATCAATAGACACGTCATTGTTCCATATTGTTTATTTATGCAACATACTAATCAAAAACAGTTGTATACAGCATCGTTACTATGGGTAGAATTTTCATTCATTTTTTATCAGCCAAAAAAATCTATATCGATTTCTTATTACTGATTGGTTGACTATCTTCCAATCATATTATGACACAAGAATTGAACTTGTTAAACTGTTTGATAATTACTGGGTTTTTTTTTCTAATCTATAATAACTAGGAAGGTGTTTAATAATTTTCTTTGCTCAAATTAATATTTCCTATCATAGTATCATTTATCGATTAATAGTTTTATCACTTATATTCAGTCTTTTCATGAGTATTTATCATCACCATGTTCAGGAAATGATTCTTACGCAACAAACTGGTATTATTAAAAAAAGATGAAATTACTTAGTGTATTATGTAAACAAATTTCCAGTTCTATAAACGAATAGTAACTAAGTAGTATCCATTCTCAGACATATTCAGTATATTTGGTATCATATAAAAATGAAGAGTTTTGATGTACCATGAAAATTTCACATCAACATCAAAGTTGATTGATACAATTTTATCAGGACTAAGACTAAATAAAAACGACATAATTACTAGTAAGCAACCAATTAATGTAAACGCCTAGGTCCTATAATAGGTCACTCATAGACTGTGAAACTGGTTGACACAGGTTTAAATACATTATGTCTCACCAATTTCCTGAAGATTGACGGGATTGCATGTTAACGGGTGCCGTATACCTTGGAACTTAGGTACCCTGGCGACTATATGTAATCACTTAACGTTAACTGTTGAAAGTTCTCAAGTATTTTGATTAAACAATATCCTAAGATTTGTCAATCTTATCTAAAGCATTCATACTTAAAACTACTAAAGTACTTATAATTAGAAAAATCCAGGGTGTAACTCTTGCACACAGTTTTAAATTTACTAAGTATATGTAAGGTAGATAAAAATATTCAAAAACATAGTTTCTTCTACTTCTATCACCTGAAGTTAGTATCTTCATTAATAGTGCATACCTTTCGGTTGTAGAAGAAAGTAATTCTTGAACTTGTAAAATATCCAGTTAATTAGTACTGTTGCATAACTGACAGTTTTCAAAACGAATGAAAGAGAAGTTATATATTCTCTAATTTAATAACTCAAAAGTCACTGAAATCATAAATGTATGAAAAATACGTAAACAACGAAGCCTAAAAGTTATAAGCTCAACAATGTACAGCGTTTAGAATAAAATTTACTGAGGATTGTAAAAAGCTAAAAGCTGTTCACCACTGTTTTCTAACTTCTAATAGTCTCACATTGGATATCTGTTAATGAAAAACTGGAGATTAAAAACTGATTTCCTGCATCAATAACTAACAATTCATAAGTGATCCCGTCCTAAATAGATTCCTCGATATCTTTTTACTGAGAAGACTAATCTGCAAGATTGAATTCATGAAAATGAAGATATCAGTATATTATCGGTATGTAATCATGATTGCGTTAAGTTGTGACCATACGTATTTCTAGGATTATATTGTGTCGTAGGCAAGATATCCCTGTATCTTAAATTTTACTATATGTAGTGTAGTATTTGTTATGAAGTGTCTTAATCTAGAACGTAAATCTGTTCCCTTCTTGTTGAATTTTAATAGTTAACGAGATTAAAACAAAATCAATTTTCAACATTTATATATCAGCATGGTCAGGAATTAAATGTCTCAAGTATTTCAGTAACCCTACTATGTGACCTTTAAGTTAGAAATATGATAGCAGCTGAAATATTCGGTTTTGTGTGTACTCATAGGATTGTATATTCTTACGTGTTTTTTCAATATCTCTAAGAGCATTTTTCTACTAGTTCGAAACAAGATTTAAAGCCTTAATTGAGATATCACAATGATATTTCAATTAATTATAATGATACGTTTTTAATGAAGTTACTTTCTTTGAACTATGTAGTTTAATCTTAAAACCTTCATTGTTTTTTTTTAGTCAACGTCAATAGGACAAACTTAAGATAGAAGTAAGTTATAAAAATTTCTCCACAAGTGACTACCGACTTGATTCAGTTTGATTGAAAACAATCGAAATAAACCTACAAAGAATTAACTGAACAAGCGCTAACAACAGTCAGTCAGATTTGAGATCGACAGAACAAGCTACTAGTCACTTGTGTGATTCTCATAGCTCACTTCTTCCCGAAACTTATACTGAAATTCTTTAGTAAGATGAGGAAATTTTCGCGATTCAATAATCTATCTGAAAGTAGCTAAATCATCCCTTTAAACTAAATATTTTCCTCATCGTTTTAAAGTGTAGCCTGCATATTGAGTAAACTTGATTAAAAATTGATTAATGGTTTATAACAAAACGATGTATGCTAATGAGTAAGGCGAATAATTCCAAAGTATATTCACAACCTTGAGTATTCTTTTCTAAAAGTAGTATATGTAGTGTGACAAATTTCTAACTGTAAATTAGATACAAAAGATGATGCCATTAACTTTAAACAACGTTTGTACCGTAGTTGTCGATAAACGTAGTTATTTTAAAATGTACGCATTTTTTAACGTGTATTTATTAACTTACTTATATTCGTTTGTTTCATTTATATTTCTCTATACTACTAGTTAGTAAAGTAATTCATTTTTGGAATATAATAAAATAATTGTAACTTTTACTAAACACTGAACACCAAATTCTGATCGGGCAAGCTGATAATATCAAGGCAGTTAGAGATAAGGTATCGTACCTCAGTTTTAATATCATCATCGATTTAGTGAAATTTAACGTCCCACCCTCCACTTCTAGCGTAACTGCATTTAAAACGACTTTATTAGGGATTCCATACTCACTTATTACATATATACTGCAAATATAAAGAAAACTTATGAAAAAATTATTTGGTTTAATTGATTTTCATACTGAAAATAAAAGTTTGTAAACGGAAAACAGTAAGCTATCCTTCGTATAGACACAGGTTTCAAGATAAAATTAGTCTCCACTTGTACTAAAGATCTGTTAGACTTAAAAGAGTGATTAATTATTTAAAAGATGTAAACCAAGTCATGTAAACAGAGATTGACCATTTACAGTTTATGACAAATCAATGGGAAGATCCAAATACATCCTAATTATATATACATACCTGTTACACAAGTGTAGCTGTCTAGACTAAGTAGCCTAGTGGTGAACGTGGTGGCGTTCGGCACAAAACAAACTGAATTCGGGTCCCGGTGTGAAAAAGTATCCAGCTGACGAGTCTCAAACAGGACGAAACACGCTTCCTGGATTCTACTTATCAGTCACAATCCGACTTGGACAAGTCATGTGATTGTGTTTATTATTCCGTTTCATCTTAATTGCCGGTTATAGAGTCGTTTTTTCCTAATTTTGAACCATAATTTAAGTGTAAGTGTTAGTAATATTACTTAGCCATGTAAATCAAAGTAGGTAGATTGGACTTCGAACCTTGAACTTAGTGATTAAAAATCAAATTGTATGCCTACCGACCCACCTCTCTTAATTGTTTATTTCATGCTACATTTTCTTATACTGAATACTTAATTGTAAAATACTTATATGGACCAGAGGAATTTTAGGTATTAATATTTCAACAAATTAACAACATTTCTGTGATCGGAAGGCAGTTTGGAGAGGAAATCAGCTGGAAGTCCTCGCTACAGGTTTAGTGTTATTTGGTACTTGTCAGCAAGGCGCACTCGAAGTATTCGAAGGAACTTGTACTCCGCTGCAGGTTTGATCCTAAGTCACCCAGTTTCACAGTCTAAGACTGTTACCACTGATCTATTTAGGCAGTAACTGACCCAACGCTGAACTGAGATATATACATTTATTGGTCGCTTTGCTGACGAGTGTGAAACAACATTAAACTTAAATCCACAGTTTCCTACCAATTACCTCTAAACCACCTCCCAGCTCTTTATAGTGTCAATGATGTTGAGTCACCTAGACTAGTGGCTACATTACAACCCTGTCGATAGAATTTGATCATCACTATAAAGGACTTGATGAACATTAAATTGGTGATTTCACAGTGATCAACCAATGTACATTTCTGTGATCCTTAGTGATAACAAAGATCATACTGATTAAATTTCATGTTCATATAGGTAAAAAGACAAGCGTTAATGTTGAAAAATTGATCATCACAATTATCAGATTACTGAACTGTTTTGTAAAAAAAATGTATTTGAAAAATAAGTTGCTTTCTCATTTCACAACAGGTAAACGTGTACATATTGAAAAGACAGATTTGTTATGTAAGACTACAATCATTCCAAAAAAAATAAAAGGAGCATAGAAATCATAATGGATATCTTGTCTCGTTTTTTTGTTTATTTCTTTCAGTTAATCAGTATTTAAATCATGTTTAACCCAGCTAATGGTTAAATAATGTGTACAGATACACATAATCTACTTGCAATCCACAGTATATATAAAGTATAAGTATTTTATCATGTTCGCATACTGTGTTTGTACACAGAGTATTTTTTGTTACGAAACAAGTTTAGATATTTATTACTTGATATTAAAACAAATTACAAAGTTTTGTCTCGATATAGATTGCTCGTGAACGTGTGTCAACAGTAGGAAAATTTGAACCCTTAGATTGTCTAACTTTATCACTGTGGAACGAATAGGGAACTATCTGTACTCAGTATTTCAGAGGATAGTGCATAGGCGCTTAAAGCGAATGGCACAGGGTCTGAGTCCCATCATGAATTTATATAATCCTAAAGGTTTATTCGGATGACGAGTTTAAAATAGGATAATATATGCACTCTCGATTCCATTATTAGCCACAATGCAACGTTTTTTAAAAGGCTTTATTTTGCTTACTGTGAACGCATCTAGTATTTGACATAGTTCAATAATGCATAATTAGATTCTATTCATGTAGGGTTTCTGGTTTTAGGATGTAGGAAACAAAAACATGTGCCCACCTTCTGGAAATTCATCTTACGATAATGAAGGATTTAGTGGTTGACACATTCGCTCTAAGTCCATAGTCTTGTAACTTTTACACTAGCTTCTCGAGTGTTCGCTTCTGTGACTTCAGTATTTCTTGCCAGTAACATAAGAACGGGAAAGGGAATTGAACATAAAGTGAATTCACCGGCAACTTAGTCAACTTACTGTAACATCGAATATAGTTTGAAATTCCCACAGAGAGGCTGTTGTTCTCAATATAATCAGAAAGAGTTTGAACGGTCCCTGTGATTGAGACACGAAGAAATGATTTGACGAGTTCTATGCTAGGCTGCTGTCAATAATCGAGAATTTCTCAGCCTAGGACATGATCATTCTAATGGAAGACCTAAACGCCGAAGTTGGAACGGACAATACCGGATATGAAAACATCAAGGGGCGACATGGACCGTGAGAAAGGAACGAAAACGGTGAGAAGTTTGAAAACTCATGTGCTTTCAGCAAAATGGTTATAGGTGGCACCGTATTCTCCCACAAACGCATATACAAAACTACATGGGTTTCACCGGACCACATTACGGAGGACCAAATTTACCACATCTCCATCAATAAGGAGTTTAGAAGGACCATGGAAGACGTAAGAGCAAGGAGAGGAACTGACATAGCTTCGGATCATTATCTGGTGGTGGCTAAAATGAAACTGAAGCTGAAGAAGCACAGAACAACTGGGGCAGTAGTATTAAAAAAGCTTAACACAGCCCTTCTCTGGGATACTAACAAACCCAATGAATTCAAAATAATTTCAACAATAAGTTCCAAGTATTTCACGATCTACTAGAAAAAGGTGGAACTAATATAGAGGACAATCGGAAAGAGATTAAATAAACAATAACTCCAACATGTCAGGTTTTGGGTGGCAAGGAATACCACCATTAGGAATGGATCTCTGCTGGTACTCTAGACAAGATCGAAGAGAGAAAAAGCAAGAAGATAACAATTAATAACAGCCGAACAAGAACAGAAAAGGCCAAGGCAAAGGTCAAATACACAGAAGCCACCTGGCAAGTGAAGAGGAGCATTAGGTCGGATAAACGGAAATACGTAGAGGACCTAGCAGTGATATAAGAAAAAGCTGTAAGAAAAGGAAACATGAGGCACCTATACTACACAAGGAATAAAAACTAGCTGGAAAATTCGGTAAGCCAGAACGGCCAATCAAGAACAATGATGGAAAACCAATCACTGAAGTGAATGAACAAAAAAACAGGTGTGTAGAACACTTTGAAGAACTGTTGAATAGATCTACCTCACTGAACTCACAAGTCATCGAAGCAGTAACCACGGATTACCCTATAAATACCGACCCACCAACAATCGAAGAAATCAGCATGGCTATCGGACAAATCAAGAATGGCAAGTCATCAGGGCCAGACAACATACCAGTTGGGCAGGGCACTAAAAGAAAATATAGAATCAACTGCAAAGATACTCCACATTCTTTTCAGAAAGATTTGGGAGGAAGAACAAGTGCCAGCAGACTGGAAAGAAGGATACCTCATCAAGATACCAAAGAAAGGAGATCTCATCAACTGCGAAAACTACAGAGACATCACTCTTCTTTCGATATCAAGAAAAGTCTTCAACAGATTGTTATTGAACCGAATGAAAGACCCAGTCAACGTCCAACTTCGAGATCAACAAGCCGGATTTCGTAAGGATCGATCGTGTACCAAACCAAATCGCTACTCTACGTTTCATTGTCGAACAATCAAATAAATGGAATTCATCACTTTACGTCAACTACCTTGAATACGAGAAAGCATTCGACAGCGTGGATAGGAGAATATTATGGAGCCACTCGAAAAGATAGTCAACATCATACGGAATTCTTACGACGGACTACACTGTAAAATTGTGCATGGAGGTCAGCTCACAGATTCACTCGGAGTAAAGATCGGTGTCAGATAAGGCTGTTCGCTCTTGCCCTTTCTCTTTCTGTCGGTGGTTGACGAGATAATGCAGGCTGCAATATCTCAAGGCAATCTCGGAATACAGTGGATAATATGGATGCAACTAGATGACTTGGACTTTGCAGGTGACCAAGTTCTTCTATTCCACACACAGCACCAAATGCAGGTAAAGACGGACAGTGTAGCTGCAACCTCTGTAGTCAGCAGTAGGCTTCAACATACACAAAGGATAAAACAAGATCCTTCGATACAAAACAACAAACACTAATCCAACTTCACTTGATGGAGACAATCTGAAAGTATGTAGAACCCTTTACATATTTGGGCAGCATCATCGATAAACAAGGAGGGTCTGATGTAGATGTGATGGCGCGGATTGGCAAGGGGAAGGAAGGGCAGCATTTCTACAACTGTGAAACATCTGGAACTCAAACCAACTATCAGTCAACATTAAAGTCAAAATTTGTAATACAAATGTGAAGACAGTTCTATTGCATGAAGCTGAAACTTGCACGGAAAACTACGAAAGGCATTATTCAAAAGATACAAGTATTTATAAACAACTGTCCGCATAGGATACTTCGGATCCGTTGGCCAGATACCATCAGCAACAACTTTCTATGCCAGAGAACAAATCAACTTCCAGCCGAGGACGAAATTGGGAAAAGACGCTGGAGGTAGATAAGACATTCATTGAGGAAATCATCACACTGTATCACAAGACAAGTACTAACTTGGAATCCTGAAGGGGAAAGGAAAAAGGAAGACCCAAGAACATATTACCTCGGAAATCAGAGTCAGACACGGAGAATATAAAGAGCACTTGGGAAGAGCTGGAAATAAAAGTCCAGGACAGAGTTAGTTGGAGGATGCTGGTTGGTGACGTATGCTCCACAATGCGTAACAGGTATTGATTAAATGATTATCCATATGTTGACTAAATTTAATTTTTATGGCATATTCCATGATAATTATCAATGGTTACAGAAAAAAAAACATTAATTTTCAACAATTCAATCGTTACGTTATTTACCTATTCAGTCCCAACTTTATTACAGTGATATGAAATTATTGCCTTACTAGTGATCAAATTAAATGGAGCTATAAGAAGTAAATGTTATGATACTTTACAAAATATTTTCTGATATAATTCTGTTAAAATATCATACAGTGGTGTTAATTGGATATTCAATTGGTTTGAAATAGTTTATCCATAAATAATTATTATTGTACTTAATTCAGCTGTGTTTTAGATCTTCCGGACCTTTATCGATGATTTTTTTTTAGTGTAAGAGTATTCAGTTAACAAATCACCTAGTCTATCCACTTCTTTCCTCTTAATTATCTAAAAGAATAAGATTCAGATACATTAAAATTCATACACTTTAAAAATATCTCAAAGTTCCATGATACGTTATCTATGAAATTACAACTAAATAGGTGTAAAACGTGACATAACTACAAACTAATAATAATGTTAAACATTCAAGTTACTAACTTTTGTAAAGACTTTTCTAGTAAAAGTCTTTATTCACCTGTACATAATATCATTTATTCTTTTGTGTGTAAACATATTTCGTGACGTATATAAGGGATAAAAGAGCCATGTTGATTGATCGTGTGTAGCGAATTCAGTATTGTTGTAAATATTGGTAGGCTCAGTTTCTCTGCGATATATTTAATGACTTCCCAGTCTCCACTTATTTTTATGGTATATGGTTAAATTTTTATTCGGATTGATGAACTGTAATCAACAGTAGGTTTTATGAGATTTGTTTCATTAGCTAGATATGACTTCATTTCACTGATGATTTTTGCGTTAAGATTCGAACCTAGCGTCTTTCACTTCAAACAATAACATTTTTTTCTATCAAGATACTGAGTCTAAATAGCCAGTAACGTTTTCATTGAGTATGATAGACAATCCGCTCAGGGTGCATACATATCAACCGAATTTGGTCAAATTTCTGTGATGAATATCATCAACCGGATAATTCAAACCTTAATACAACCACTAATGATAATAACATTAGTGTTGTAAATGCCTATTTTTGCTAATGGTTTAGTTATTATACAAGGTATATTTAATGTTAAAACTTGCGATAACACTTGGCTATCTAAACTAAAGTTGATGAAGAAAGTTGTAAACATTCTACCCAGTAGTTGAAAATTGAATAGTTTGTTACTTGTGTGATTTCTCTTGTGTATTTTAGTAAACAATCGATTCTAGTTGATTTGTTTTTGACGAACTTATTGTTATTCAGTCACCTGTAAACTATTATTTTCAAAATTTTTTAAAAAAAGTGGTCTTTTAAAAATTAGTTCCGGTAAAGATTTTGCCACAAGCTTTGTTCTTTTGCTTTCTGTATCGTGGTGGAGCGGGGTGGGCAACATGAAATAAAACACTACGCATTTACTGAAAGATACATTTTTGCCTAGTCTTCTAATTTATGCATCGTAGTTTCATGTTGTTCTTTTTCCCTGGTAGTGTTGATTTCTTTGAGATTTATTACATATTTGTTACAATTCAACATCATATGGAATAATATGTAACTAGAACCCAGTATTCTCTTTGAAGTCAATGTCATGGTGTTGATATTATCTCTGAATTGAGCATTAGTTTGTAACAATTTTTTCAGCAACCTTATATAATATTTTCTTATCTCTATTATTCATCTTTGTAAACATTGTCTATCAAATATTTTCAACTTACAATCTTCACCATCTGTGTAGTATAGTAATAATAATAATAATAATAATAATAATAATAATAATAATAATAATAATAATAAATGGTATTTTCTTACTAGTATCCCGACATTCTTTGTTTTAATGATTAATGGTCGTAGTTTATGCGTTCAACTTCATTCTATACCGTTTAACAATATAAAGGTGAACGTAGAAATATTTCCTTTTCAGATAGTTCTTCGTTAATGATCTACACTGTTATGTATGATTTACAATTGAATATGGAATCACCACAAAGTAAATAGTAGTGATTTAATCAAGAAATACATGATAATAACAAAGTTAGTATTATTAAAGTCCTGTAGAAGTCCAAATGGGGGGGGGTGAATTGTGCACCTGAAGAAAACTATTTTGTATGTCAAAATTCGTTTATTTAAGTGTATAACTATGGTTTCTATAGTATGTATGGGGCGAATTCTGGAGCCATAATGTAATTTTGATGGAATTGTTTGAATAACTTCGATTCTATTTGTGTCAACACAACGACCGGTATCGACTAAATGTGCGAAAATAGAGCGTTTCATTGTACTCTTTTACATTCGCTAATTCTGTATTCTTTATGCCTTGATGGAAATCAAATCCCATCGACATATGTTCACAATAAATAGTGTCAATAGTAGTGGTTGGTATCAAATTTACTATTCCATCTTACTTAGTCATAATCAGCAACACTGATAAAGAGATGCTTAAGGGACTATTGAAAGTTAGAAAATACTGGACTGCCTATCAGCTGTCTGAAATTTACATTCACGAATCCAACAAGGATAGACTCAATCTGTTTTGACCTTATAGCAAACACTTAATATTTAGATCATTCTGTTAGCATCTAATCATGTGCATTTCTAACTTCAATCGATTTGGTGATATTATATAACTATCATTATTTCCAGTTTCAGTATTTGTTTTGTACTTGATATGGGTGAAACCTATCGGTCATTACTATCCTAAGTGATTTTCCTTTAAAGGATGACATAAAAGTTGTAAAGAGTAATGGTAACTGATGACTTTATTGTTTATTGGTTAGGTTTTTTTGTTTTTGTAAGACATCTGTTTTCTCACAAGAAAAATACATTGGAGTGAATATATACATTTAAGTAAACAAAAAAAACCGATGACAATGGACGAGGTCGAGCAAACGTATCACGAATTGACTGAATTAGAAATATCAACCGTTAGGAGCTGGCTCAGTGGTCCAATGGCAAAGCGCTCGTCGCGAAACCAGAGGGTCCTGGGTTCGATCCCCAACGGGGTCATGGATGCGCACTGCTGTGAGGAGTCCCATACTAGGACGAAACAGCTGTCCAGTGCTTCCAGGTGATCAATGGTTGTCTAGTTTAGATCAATTCGTGATATCAGCATAACAAATTAACTATCTCCACAACAACCCCCTTAATTGTAAAAAAAATTTATGTTGAATTTGGTCAAAAAGTAAATTTTTGGTGAGCATTCATCGAAAATCGACTTGTATATTTACTATAGCTAAGATTGATCTACTGATATTCATTTACAGTGTAAATGACTTCATAATTCATTTTCTACACAAGCAATTTACACCGGATGAGTTGATATGTTGAATTATTGGACAAAATGACAAACCAATAAGTTGAACCATATTGATCTTTTTAACAAATCACATTAATTAGTTATGAAAATATAGTAAAACTAAAGAAGTTCTAGTGAATAAAATAATGATATAGGTTACAACCATACTTCTTAATTATGTGTGTTTATAGGCTTATATATGTATGTCCACCTACCACTAAGCTTGACGAGGAACACTGGACGATGTAGGAGTAGGTTGAAGGATAGATTGGGTAGCTAAATCAAAATATGGGATTAGTTTGTAAAGTTGCTGACATCTGATTTGAACTATGCCGATAGTTATTAGCCTTTCTTTACCCTGGTAACCTAACTTTTGTGTTATTACTTCTATCGTTATCATTCTTTCGCCAAGTTTTATTTATTACTTCAATATTACAATTTTCTCTTTGGATCAGATTTAACGTTTTTTGTTACATCACCGTTTTTTAGATGGTTAACTTCAACTTTTGTGATTAATTAGGTCATTTTAAGTTTAACAGCTGACCTTAATTCATATTATTATCAAATATTTTTAACCACCTCTTATTGTGTAATCATTTGAACTCTGATCTCTATTTTTCCTTCTGATGCTTTCTTTTGTGTCGGATATATATTTACAGCATTTTCTCTAACATTTTAGTTATGTTCACATGTCTAACATGTTTATATAATTTTGATTTCAACCAAGTCCAATCACTCTCGTGAGTATGCTAAACTTTGTTTAAAATATTAATTTTGTATAAGAGTATCATTCTAGGTTGGATGCAGTGGATGAGAAACTAACGAAATAAAATGAATTCATCTTATTCTACACAATTATTTAATTTTTCTCTCTTGAAAATATCTGGTTTAGGTTAAAACAATAATAGCAATCAGTAGTCAGATGTGTTTTTCTTGCAACTCATGGTAGCGCAGATTCATCCGCTTTTTCTTTTTTTTTCAGAATTCTTTTGTATATACTTTTTCATTCTGTTGTCTCAAGCCATATTCTCGTTGTTTATTTCTTTTTCATTATTGTTACTAATAGATTATTTCAGTTTCATTATCTCATCATGTTAATGTAATATGCGAGATTGAACTATATCAAACTTTTTTGACTATGACTAATTGCCTAACTCCTTCACACGTCTACATAAAATTAAATGTAAAATATTCATTTCTTACGGTGAACATAATTTCATTCAAATAATGAATCAATATATTCAAACTTTACTAGAAACTAATGAACCATAGTTGTGTATTAAAACAAATTAAGGGAAGTAGACAACGTTTAACTGTACTAAATAATATTAAACTTAAGGGCAAACATTTAAATTATTCATATACACAATAATGGACAATGTAGATTACAATAATGAGGAAATTGTTTAGGTCATATTTATATAAATAAATCTGATAAACATAAAGCTTCACTATTCTCATACTGAGTGAGTAACTAGAAAATAAATACTAAAATATAATTGACACGCTATGTTGAATAGAGACCAATATTTCTAACATGAATGTTTAGTGAAAAATGAAAAAAACAACAACAACAGAAAAGCAAAACAGAAAAAAAGAATAAACTGAAAAACATGTCACAAAATTAAATATTGATCATTTTTCAAGTTGGATTGTAACTAGCAAGTGAAATCCAGGACGTGCATTTTGTACTATTTGGGACTCGTCGGCTGGATGTACCTGGATCCCAATGTTAATGTTCACAGCGGGATTCGAGTCACAATCCGACTTAAATGATACTTGTGAATAATCACTATATCAAGGTGATCCGCTCAGAATGCACATATAGCAACAGTGACTGACCAACTTCAGTTTATAACAAATCAATCGGAATATACAATATCATCCTAATTGATCATTTTTGTTTTCAATTAATAATGAAAAAAAACAGTCTTAACTTCAGACTAATTTATTTCATTATTTTATGTAAATTGAATTTACTGAAAAATAATTAATTAAATATTTTACATTTTTTCTTGTTTTGATTAAAACGATTAAAACACAATGATTGAAGGTGACTACCTTGAACTCAAGTGTTATGTGTTGTGCTTATCATAGCTTATGTCATTAAATAAATAAAAGTACAAATTAACAAACTATCATTATATCTACTAGTGAACCGAATAATTTAATAGATACAGATATCAGTGAATTATTGTTATATCATATTAATTCACTGATGTAATATAGTGATGATTCAAGTGTGTATACTAATCATTTACTTACACAATTGAGTTCAGAATGATGATTAGAGAAATTTCAGCATGACAGTAGGATTGATAAATGACTGAATACGTCACAGATTGATGTTGGTAGGGTATCATTTAAAACCAGGAAACACTGGACAGTTGTTTCGTTCTAGTGTATAACTCCTTAGCATTCTCTTCCCCACCTGGATTCCGCCCCAGGGGGCTTTAGGTTGGAAAATTAAAATCTCACGTTAAAGTAGAAAGTATTCATCCAAAAATAGATGACACATGAGATAATAAATGATTAATCAAGTGTAAAAATTAAGGCCACACAAATCTATTTTGCCCGTGTTGTCAGTGTTATGCATAGTATTCCCAAATTGTGCAAGTAATTAACATAGCATAATGACTAATTTAAAATAAAAGCATAACATTTATTACAGGAAAAAGCTGAAAAACACAAGCTTGTTTTATGTAGACACCAACTAGAATAGTGACTAACACTTTCTGAATAACAACTGACTTTTAAACACATTTGTCTTTCACTCCTGTGTTAACAAGACAAACAGTGAAATAGTTGTATCGTATTATAATACTGTCAACATGTAACCAACTTAAAATTGTTTCATCTACCCCTTATAGCCTTGCAAATATGAATATATCTCTTATCGTAACATGTGTTGTCATCTATTAGTAAATGAAGTGAGCTTATCTACACCACTTTCACTGTCTAATAAGTTAGTTGTGAAAAACATGTTTAGTCATTTTTCCATGCATTTAGTGGATGAGTACTGCATATTAGTGTGTATCTATTACCAAAGATATCATTTCAAGCCTTAATGTTTACTGCGATTATTTTTCATTCATTATGCAGTCTCGCTCTATACTGATCCATTCATAGAAGTGTGAAAATAGAAATTCTTAATCAAAATTTCAATCTAATACACTGCATGAATGCAAAATTAACAGAAAGTATTGAATAAAGCACACTTATTGAACACTGAAAACATTATGGTTGATCAGATCTGTTAAATGTCACTTTATATTGCATTGACTGTGTGTTGAACATTATAAAAAATTAGTCGATTTTATATTCACAATGAATAATGTTGTTTATTCTTTGAATAATTATGCAATCACTTCATTTCCATCATTTTCTAACAGAACTATTGTCAATTCATTCGACTTTGATTTTATTTCTTGCAATGATCAAATTGTAATTAACTAACTTTCTATATTATTTTATCTTTTTGTCAAAATGTTTTACTTATAATTAGCCGGAAAACCTACTCTACTTTAGCCCAGCTGACGATAGTAAAATAATGGTCAGTGATTTTGGCTTATCGAAAATAGAAAACAATGAATCTATCATGGCTACAGCTTGTGGTACACCAGGTTATGTCGGTAAGTTGAAGTATGAATGGAATAGTTATTATTATTATTATTATGTTTATTTTTTACATTTATTAACCTTATATTTATTGATTCACTTAAACTGATTTTGAATATGATGTATGTAATCACTTTAACTTTACCTACAGAGTAATTCAAGTTTATACTTCTATGTGGTTCCTGTATTAAAATGATAATATGGGTATAATCTTACCTTAACGTTCATTTAATTTTTTCTGGTTAAGTGATCTGGGACGAATATTGCCTACGTTAACAAGAGTTTTCTATTATTTCGGTCTATATCATGAATTATTTCATGATGATGAATGTCTTTCCAAAAGCAACATTAAACAACTAATAATGAACTATTAACGAATAAGTTTATAGTGGAATTTCGTTTCTTACATCGAGTGGTCAACGACTGGAAAGCGTTGCTTTAACATGGGGTATCAGCTCCGTCAGTAGACTCTTTTAAGGAGAAGTTAGATCTACACTAGAAAAGCCACTGTGAAGCTTAATACAGGTCACCAACCCTACTATCCTTATTACTGATAACTAAATATTCTTGAATAAATATTTCATGTAAAGCCATAACTTTTACTAAATTTATGTTTTTCATCTAACATTTCGGATTGGGCTAAGTTAATGTGCTCATAATACACAGTTGTGGATAACTTCAGCTACTGGAAATGGGACTATTTGTGAAAGTGGCGCTTTTATATGAAACGCTACCCTATTGAGTGAATAGAACCTTAATCTAACGTTCTTGGTGCATCACACAAAACATTCATAACGTTACGGGTAACCACAGATGTTTATTGATGTAACGCACATCAGATTGATAGTTGTTCCTGAAATAGCATTAATTATTTTCCTAGGTAGATAAATAATTTTTTAATCTGCCTGGAACATATAGTTTCTTTCTCATGAGATCTTTTATCGTTTACCTACTATAATGTATTGTATGTTTATCTTACTGACTCGATCTAGTAAACGACTTTGTCTGACAGTAGTGCATTTTATATTTTGTATCACTGTTTGGAAAAAAAGTATTCATTATTATTTTAAATGATCTGTGTTATGTTAGGATTTAATGAAAACCATTTTTTCATAGGGGATGTTCCTTATGGGTTATTAAATAATAACATTTTACGACGTAAAACAAATCGAATTCTAAATTGTACTTAGTATTAATTGTTTGAATACTGGCATTAATTAGCTACCAAAATGTATACTTGTTCTAATGTTATTCATACCTAAATAACAGAAATTCGTTTATTTACGCATTCAACTATGCTTCACTATTTTCTATATTCGTAAATCTTGCTTAATTTAATTTCTGTTCAGATCGTTTAGTTCGATTACTTTTATTGGTATTGTAGATTATATTTATAGAGTAAGTGTTTACCTTAACAGTCGGATTCAAGTGTTTTGTTTTAATTAACTGCTCTAAAAATCTTTCTGGTGAGATAGAGCATATATATATTGAATTATTTTGCAACGCTGAATGTTTTGTTTGTTTTCATTCTGTCATCGAAACAATTAACTGATTTCATTACCTGATAATTTTGTTTTCATACTTATTATATTTAAAGCCTCAATGTTATTCAGTCTTTTTCTATAGTTTTATCTACTCAATTGTTTACTATGTTTGAGGTTTCAGACACTACGATTGACATCCAATGTTTACTGCAACATACTTCAGGCACATTATTAGCATTAAAATTTATTAATATTATTAGCCTTGAATCATGTGATAGGAATCAGTCAGTAGCTAGTCCTAAACAAACATACGCTGGTTACTTTTACTTGAACAACTACTGTAAATATCTATTTCTTGAATGAAGTTGGTAACAGCCCACGTACCTTCAATGGTAATCTTTCAGATTATAAGCAAGTTCGAATCACACAGAAAATATCGGTTCTTTCAAGATTGTCATCTTGTACGATACATACGTCCAGTTGTCCCTTCTCTACACCTCCAATAACTTAGTATTGTAACAACTAGAAAAATCCATAGAATCCAATTATTTTCTTACATTCCGTTGTTTTGCATTTGACCACATAATGGTTATATGGGTAAATAAGTGAAATAAATAAATGTTACTGAACTATAAATCTGTAAACTTGTTAGTCCTTTCGTGATTTGTTTAGTGAACTGAATACATTATTAGAATATAGGATAAACAAACATTAACTCGGAATTACTGTAGTTAGAATAAAGTATTCATAACCACATCTTGAATCTTAACGAGGCAACACGTAGTAGCCAATTACATAATTATCTATGAACATTTGCTTTCATCTTGAGAGTTTTGCAGCACTCATAGTTCATGATATGTACAAATCCCTGCTGACTTCCTCAAATCACCTTGCATAAGGCAAAAAGAAATGTGACGTCGAGTTACTTATTTTGATGTTCAAATTTATTGTATGATTGATAGAAACTTAATAAGAATAAATAATAAAAACATGATAATGATATATTTGCAACATTACAATCTTCAAGTTTTATGTTTATGAAAACACTTATTCAGCACAAAATGCATCTATATTAGTTAAAACGAGTTGAGAGAAAATCGACAGGAACCCCCAAACGTATATTTTGTACTGTCTGTCATCTGTCAGTAAACTAAACTTGAAATACTACGGTAACTAATGTTCTCTCGTGAACACGAGCCCATGCCATATGATTGTTCGCTAACTATCAGTCAGTTACTGTGAACGTTTCAGCTTTACAATAGATCAATTGCATCCCAGTTATCTTAATAGTAACGGCCACTGACTATCAGATTAACTGGCCATGATTCGAATCCACTAGACAGTATTAGTTCCCTCACAAACTCAGGTTAAATTTGTTAACTAGTGCCATATAGCACGAGATCTCAATCAAGCAGCGTTTTATACCGATTGTTACCAAGCTTCCTTGTATCAACATTATCCATCCAGATTAATGAACAGAATCCAATTTTATCGATAGGATTCTGTCAGCACTAATTATTGAACAAACATAAGATTGGTAACAATTGGTTTGTCAGTCAAAATATATGGTTTATCTAGATTCTGTTTCTTTATATGATGAAAAATATAAAGGATACTGGTTAAGGGGAGGAACTCCACCATTAAGTTCTATGAGTAGTTAGTGAGTAAATAATTTTTAAAGTATATAATTAAACTCCAGTTAAATGTTAGATATTTTTGTTTTAAACAAACAGTATTCAGTACGTATTACAGAAATTCACATTTTAACTAATGCATCTGTTACTGAGTACAATAGAATTCTCATGTAATCAAACGACCTTTTATTTGAAATGTTAAGTCAAACAGCTTATTGTTTTAAATTTAACTGGTATATTTTACTTTATGGTACAGACCTACAGGGATTTAATCCAACAGAATTATTTTTTATCAATGAAAGTAATTTGATAAGACGTTTTAATATCTTTCTGTCGATTTCTAAACAAATTTAACCTGGTATAATTAGAATGCACATGGATCTTTCCGTTCAGTTGTTATGAATTAAAGTTGATCAGTCTCTGTTGCCATATGTGCAGGTACTTTCAGCCGACGAGTCGCAAATACAACGAAACACGCTTTCTGGATTCAGCTTGCCAGTCACAATTTAAATCAAAAGTGAACTAAAGCAAATGTAATGTTGTTTCTAAATATCCGTCTAAAAAATAACAATATTGATGAGAAATTAAAAGCTTTGTTTGTGTCTTTGTCAGTTTGAAAAATAGTAGACACAACTAAAGTTATTCTCAACGTTTTCATTATTCATTAAACATGATTCATCCAACACATTTTGGTCAGTTTTCCGTTTATTTAGTTAGTGAATGTTAGGTATTAGGGTGTAATTTTCATCAAAGAATTCATTTAAAGCATCTGCGATCATCCGAAACTGACATTTGTGAACAAACCAGTTCAGTTTATTCCTGTATACCGAATGGAAAACACAAATAGTCAAGTGCTGAAACGAAACATTTAACAAGACTTCAATTTTATTGTAAAGAACATCTTGTTTAAAAGAATACAAAAAGTGACTGAAAAAACTAGTTACAACAAATATAGTAAATAATATAAACGTTTTGGATAAACTTGGTTGGAAACATACACAATACCAGTTTAAAAACTACTGATATTACCAATATAGTACTTTAACAACAAGAAGTACTATTAACTGAGTTTGTCAAATTTAATTTCATTAGATGTAATTTTTATTCAGCCCATACACTTTTCACATTTGTTCTACCAGTTAAGGTAATATTCTATTATGTAATTTAGTGTTTCAAGCACCTTTCATTTCGTTCGTTCATTGTTTTATTTTTATTTTTCGTAAGTTAATAAATTGATTCTATGACTTTTATGCCAAATTTTATATTGTTACAGTCAGTCAGATATTTAGTGATGTATTGGAATCTGATTTTGAAAAAAATAGATGAATCTGTTTGTTGCAACAAATATCGTAATGAAATGACTGGAAATGGTACTCTGAATTGCTTTTTTCTTCATTAGATATTTAGTCAATATTCACTAATGAAGCTTGTATAATGATAATCATAGGAAAACTATAGATGGTTGCTTAAGTTAAAGAATACGCTAACATTATTCAATCTTTACACCTTTATGTTCAGTTAAGTATTATCTTATGGATTAGTTCCTTTGTCATAAACAACTCTAGTAATGATCGAATGAAGTCAAACAAACAAATTACATTTTATCCTTAAAATAAAAATTAACAGGATTTGCACACTTCATTTTTTCATTCCTTTCTATAGTGTATTTCTAAAATATCATATAAATTGAAAATAAAATCATTTATGGTTTATCTTTTACATGTTTCCTCATATTTATTGATGACAACCAAGAGAGGAGAGGGAGTTAAGAAAAAAATGTTTTCCTTCTACTATTCATTAAGTAAATTAGATATTTTTGTTTTTTCTTGATGTTTTCATCTGTCTTTTATTCATCATTTACATCATCTGCTTTGTTGTCGTCTTCTTTATTATTTTATTTATTTAGTTTTTTGCCTTTAGTTTACCTTTGAAACAGCATGTCGTTTTATGTGTATAAAAATCTCAATCTTTTATTCTGTGGGATAAAAGTTAAATTTTCCTCTTTTCATTTTATAAACTTACAACGAACAAAATGAATTTGATGGTAAAACAAAGTTCAGTTTATTTTGCGTGTTGTTTTATTACTCTTTTATTTCTTCAGATTTTCTCGCATATATGTTAATAGTGCAGCAATTGTTGTCATAGAAATAAGCCTTACTAACAACTCTTACCTCCCCTTCGTCTCAGAAAATTTTGATTTACTACTGGGAACAATTATCGATTTTTTTTTCATGTTGAAATTAATGTTCAAATCTGATAAATATAATTTATTTTATCTATTAAAATAACTTAGATAAATGTGAATATGATTTTTCTCATGATTGTTCAAATGTTTGCATAAGTAGTATTTTATCTTTTAATTCTCAGTTTCGCTTGTATTATTAGCTTCTATTTAGCACATAGAATATTATTTGGTAGAACATTATCCACTAGGTTATATATATATATATATATATATATATATATATATATATAACTGGTTGAAGGTAGGTTCCTTTTCGTCGTAACAATATGAAGCATAACTTTGTAACACTTCAAATTGGAACAAACAAAAAGAAAATGTTAACCTATTCGTTACTAGATGATGTTATAGAGATAAAACTGCAGTTATTTTAAGGTTAATTGAGATTATTAGGCCTTAATTTTTAAATTACAGGCTAATTTTAATTAAACAACTGTTGTAAACTAGGAATTATAGTCTAGTTGTTACGTACTAGTATGGGACTCCTTAGGAGTTTGCATCCACAATATTACTATGATCATAACTTAGAGTTTATGTAGCATGCATTAGATCCTTACATTTTTGAGTTAGCACTCGAAGGTTTACATATTTAACTTTAACCTGATTTATAGTTACTATAAGTCTAATGAGAAGCCTTGACTAGTGGAATTCAACGACTTGTGGTTTAGTTCTGTTAATCATCAGTGAAAGTGGATGAAGTCTTTCAACATTAGAAAACTAATCATTTATCAAAATAGACTTCATAAAATTATTTGGAAATTATAATGAAATTAAGTTTAAGTGAATGAATTAGTGAATATTGAATAATTAATTATCTATGAAAATCATAGATTCTAAAAGAGTAACATTCTTAAACAAAAGATAGTGATCATTTAACTTTCAAATTTTAACTATGCCTTCCGGTACATTATCAAAAATTCTCCTTACAGTTGCTTTAAAATTTGTTGACGTAAATTTACTTTATTTGTTTTTTTACTTTCAATCATGTTTACATGAAATTTTTTGTTAGTTTTTGTTGTTTTGTTTTAAATCAACTTGCTGACACTTCATCTTCTAATCACAATGTTTCTTATTCTTAACGTATATCAATCATTAAATGCTTAACTTTATTGATTCAAGTTATTATGCAATTTTGTAATCACTAGGTGTATTTACATTACTAGGAGTTAAAGATTATCTACCTTTTATTTGCCAAATATTTAATATATATATTTTTCCAGTTTATTCGATGAATGTATTCTGTATAGATATTTCTCATATAATATTAAAACTCTAGAAGAAAATCGTCTAACCATATTAATTATTTATAATATCATATCACTTAGATAAGGCTAACCTTTAGGCTTTTTTAAAATTCTACTTATCTGCTTTACCTTTTTATATGTGACAAATTATCATATACTAAACGATTACTTTATTTCCTTGACATGCCAAGTTTTTATTCATGGTACAACTAGAATTTGTATTGATCATCTTATTGTTGTTATCTGGGTTTCACTCTAAATAAGAGAGATGATTTTGCTATTATCATGATAATAATTAGTAATATTAAACAATAACACATTTCCTAAGCTTTTTACATACACAACCATAGGTTGTTCTCTATGGGGTATTGATACTGATTGACTACTGAAAACTAAGCGAATGAGGCTGAGTTCGAACCTAAGTCCAGATGGTTGAAATTCATGTGATTTCATTACTAAGTTACCACGTATCTACATCATAATAGGATTCTGTTATTTGATTTATAAATTTAGTCTCAATAAATGTAATTAACATATGTCTTTAGGAGAAACAATTATTAAATGTTATTTATATAAAATTATTCTCCTCATCAAAAGCTAATTAAACGAACTTCATGAATAACTAGAGGAAGCTAATATCACTAGACTTGTAGTCAGAAAATAAAAGTATGAAGTATCATGGGTGATTTTCGAAAATTCTCGTTTATCGATTTATTTTATTGAAAAGACTTCATAATACCAATATATGTATTTTACAAAACGTGATGATAATGTATGTATCATGTCTATGTTGATTATCATACATACTGTTATATTTCAAGCGGAATGACCGATTCTATTGATGCTGATTTCACATGCAACCTATCTTGCAGCTAATCCCAACTTTTCCTTGCATTACTCAGACACATTGATTAGACTGACTATCAAGAAGCCGATTAATTGCATATACGAATATATTACTATAATAGACCAATGGTATATAGGACATATATGCAATATTTAGTGACATTTCTGCAAACATGTCTGTCGTACGATCATTGACAAATCACTTATCTTCCTCCAGACAAGTTACATACTCAGAACACTGTCAGACAAAGACCTTGACAATGACAGAAAACAACAGAGATGACTGACTGCGCAAATAGTTGTTTTTGCTCTATTTAAGTTAATATTTGGGACAAAATGTATAAAGTACTTTCATAATGACTATAGACTAAAATGACAAGAGCTAATAGTAGTGCTTATTTCATTGATCAACATGTGTCTTACTCACATATTAATGGATGATTTCATAAATTACGTTGATTGTACATTTTATCAACCACAAATAAAGAAAATTGGACAATTTCAGTTGTTTTCAACATAAAGCTCTGATTTTTTTTGTAAATTTTAGCCCTTTAAATGTTTCAGAAAATCACATGATTTATGAAGTCTTTTACTGCTTAACAATTAGTGGCCCCGCTCATTCAGTTATTTAATAAAGCCAGCACCTACCATTTATATAAATAAATCTTCACTGATTGTTCTTCCCTACATAGGTATGTAAGTAGGAAACATATTAAGCTACATTCTTGAACTGCATTTATCCATAAATCAACTTAACTAAATTAGTATTTACTCATTCATCCGAGTGAAAAGATTTATCACAATATCGATGCATTTCGAGTTTCACCTCTGTTCCTGTTAAACCAGTTATATAGAAAGTAAATGTTATCAAGTTTATCATTACATTTCCAATCCCCATCAAATCTCGTTAAGTGAAATATAGAAATGATTAAGCAATCTATTTTTACTGACTTGGTTGAGATAAGACATCAAGTCGATCTGAATAAAGCTTTTAGATTTTTTTTTACCTTCACATGGCTTATAGGTTTTTTTTTATACCGTTAAAGCCACTGGAATCCACAGTTATAAATTCAATCTTTATATTTAAAACAGTTTCTATAAACTCTATTTTTAGGTTTGTTATCGATTCGGGCTTCATCAGGAGTAAAGAAAGACATAAAACAGAACCTTAATGGTTATACTTCTCAAAATTCCGTTTATTTCTATGTTTTTACGTAATTCCTTGTTTATTGCTTTATTCTTGCGTATCCATTATTAAAGTGACATGCCATTAGGACATAATTGTTTGAAAATTTTATTTCATTCGATTATTGAACACTAAATATTATGAATGATTGCTGTTGGATTGTGATTTACAGGAAGAATGGGAATTTAGAAAACGCATTTCGTCTTATTTCTGATCTCTCACTTAGATGTAACTGAATTTCAGTTTTGATATGCACGTCGAACTCAGTCAGTTAGCGTCAAACGCGATTGCCTTCGCCACTAACGTACTTAGTCCAGACAGTCACTTGCAACAGCTTTGTGTATTTAATTTGAAATTGTTTGCATCCTTCCGTTGATGTTGTTATGAGCGTAAATTGGCCAGTCTTTACTATTGTATGTGCACTCTGAGTGGATAGTAGAAACATCATTAAGAACATTGATAGGGAGATACCATTGCTTCTACCATATAATAACCGTCACAATTATCACGGCTAATATTTACCTTATTAATAATATCAGAAAATTTATAAAAACTCTATTTCTTTCCAGAGATGAAGTAAGTTTTTCCAAAATATATAAAATTAAAATTTTATGATTTCAAATCGAAGGATTTATTTAATAAAGTAAAGGTAGTAAATTATTGTCTCAGTTTTTAGTGCATTTCGGGTACAACTTGATCTTTTGATTTTTCAGTGACGACCAAATAATCTAGTTGATTGAATTTTTATACAGATTGGTGTTGGTAGAGACCATAGAAAACCAAGGAGCACTGGACAGTTATTTTGTCGTAGTGTGAGACTTCTCAGCAATGTGTACTCTAGATTCCGCTACGCTCACCACTCTCGATTTATCACTAATTTTCTATGGTACCCTACCAATATTAATCTGTGACGAATTCAATCAACTAAAACTTAATGCTAATTTCCACAAACCATTTTAATTCAAGTAATTATTCTGTTTATATTCATATACATTCACATTTGACTTTGATACAAATTTTTTGATCGTGTTATTGGCTTGTTTTTTTTGTTTATTATTGCCTTTCTTGTTACTTTTAGTTTGGGTCAAGGCTTTTTTCTATATTGAAATAAATATTGGGATGAAATTAGCCTAATCGATGTATTCATGCATAACATTCACTCTTGTTGTCCTATGTATTCAATAAAATCATGGCATAAGTTAGAAAAAGGAAGTAGAAAGTTGCATCAAGTAATAATGGTATTTCTTTTCAACTCCACTGAATAAATAAATAAATAAATATATATATATATATATATATATATATATATATATATATATATATATATAACCTGAAAATAATTAGGAATGAATTTCATATTAAGCATTATTAATGTTAGATCAGGAAACCGATAATCATCCTTACTTCTGTGACTTGATACAGTAACAAGATATTTATAGTTGAGTAGAAAATATTATCGATTCTATGAATTGCTTTTGTTTTTTAAATTGGACATATTTTTTCCGTTCTTACCACTTGTTGCAAACAGTTAGCATTCTATTAAAATGGAGACTTTAATAAATCTGAAGTGCAAATGTGGAAGCTATATTTACAAGTGGTTATTATTAGCAACGTTTTTCGATGTTCACAATCTGTTTTGTTTTCTGTGATTTTCGTCACTTTTACGTTCATATAATAATAATAATATTATTATTATTATTACTAATAATAGCTTTATTCAATTATATGTTTAGTACAATATGAATTTTTAGTATACAATGTCTCAACAAGTTATTTTTTTTCTATGCATACATAGCAGTTCATATTCACAAAAGTAGCAGCACTACCACATTTTTCTTGATGATAAAACGATCCCGATGAGAAATCTGGTGACCTTTTAGGGATATCAAATTGTCATAGTATAGGTCATAGAGCCAAGATTTTTGAACTGTGATTAGATCACTGTTACGGTTTGTGTTTAGGTTAAGGTGAAATTGTAGGTAGTCCACTTTTCCAATAAGGGATTTAAGGTTAAGACTAAGAATATCAGGAATAGACATCTGATGAATATTAATCCTCTTTAGCGCGTGTTGCCAGCCACCGTAATGTATTCGCCTATATTTCACAGTACTACTCACGATAAGTCGAATACTTTTTATATAAGCACGTGAGTACACTATGCGATTTTCGGACATGATTGAGCAATTAATATAAAACAAAAAACGAAAAAGTAGCTTGTTGAGACATTTGGAAAAATGGCAGCCTAAGATTTCAAACAGGCCGCTATGTATTAGTTCTGCAGATTGGAGTATAGTTCTTTTCACTTAAAACATCAATTGAATTATCTGATGTTATTTACAAGTGACTTATATGAATCTACCAGTATAATACAACCCGATATCATGAATGAAATACTTAAACCTAGTAAAACAATTAGCCTTAAATTAAAATGAAAAATGAATATTCAGTTCTGGCATATTTAGTAAAAAGAAAATTGAGCGAAAATATTTAATACGGCAAACTTAGTAAACATCTGAGATTTCACTAATGAACAGCAGATATTAGCGGGGGGGGATACTGTTACGTGGAAATAAGTAAGTAGAAGTAATAAATACATGAAGTTATGTTTTAGACATTTAGTTCAGTTTTTGTACTAGTACTGTCTTATTCGTGTACACATGATAGTTTATCATTTATGGTACATTATTTGATCTATTAGATCTTTTATGTTTTAAGTCATAATGAATCGAACTGATAAGAATGATTATCGACTGTTTTCTTCTCGCCCTTTGATTAGTCCTTGTGGACAGAAAGGTATCAGTATGTTTCCATTAAATACATCCGATACTAAGACAATATTATTTAATACTGAACTTATTAAAAACGTAATTCATTATGTATAATTCTGTCGTAGTAAACACTAAATTTTGCATCAGTTCATGAAGCCGCCAACTACTAGCCTGAGTCGTATTAACAGATGCAGACCGGTTATGGTCCGCCTGAACGACGCAAATAATGGTTGAATACTGAGTGAAATGGCTCAGAATCGGCCACAGTGATGCAGGTGCATTCACTCTTTGTCCTCCACTATATCGTCAGATTAAAATTATTTCATACCTTTCTGTCCATGAACTAATTCTATCTCCCTGAGTCATATTCTATATGTTTACTCTTTGTTTTTGTTTGATTCTTAATATCATGGAAGTAACTACTACTCTTACTGATTTGGTGTTAATTTTCCTGTGCTGTTAAGGTGTGGCAACTTGAACTGATACACACATGTACCGGGTTATATGTTGTTCATACACACAGATACAAATCTGTTTATTTATTTTATCTAAACAATTATAATCTGTGGTGAGTATGAATAAAAAATTAAGCCAACTTCCACAAAATTTCTTTTGCTAAAAGATAATAGTCAGCTCATCAATGATATATTTCAAAATATTCCTGAGTTTCTGACTGGGGATTTTAAGATAGAAATAGGACAATTCATGAGTAGAACAGTTTTTACCAATGGGATTGAAGGGTTGCCATATCCTACCGTATTTTGAATGAAATTGACACTGTTCATCTGGATGCAAATCAAATAGTTCTAATTACTTAGAGTTTGTTATTTATTTGAATGTCAGTGGAATTACGGATGTCGACTACTGTGGAGTCCCACACTAGTACGGAATAGCTATTCAGTGCTCCACAGTTTTCAATATCAAACCAACTAAAATGAATTTGTGATACAAATAAACTACGAATGAAATCATTCATCAACAAACGCCTCTAAATTACAAATGTCTGTATTTGATGTATTCATTGGCAGCTAATATTGTTTTACAGTTTATCATTTATGTACTTACAGATATGGTAAAAAAAACAACCAACAAACTTAAAAAAGTTGACAAATAAAATCGGAATAGTGAAATTGAGCACAAAACATTAGAAAAACAAAAGTTAACTCAAAAATACACACTCATTTAGTTATCAGTTGTGAAAGATATTTGTAGATGAAGAGAAGAATATTGGAGGTGTTGTGCTTATTAAGCTGGATTGTTCGATCGTATAGCTTTTATTATCTTTCTAGTCAACATCGTCGACTTATACTCCTTCACATCTGACTAATAGACCATTCTGATTTATAAAAAAATACATTAGATAAAAATGGCTTGTACTTCATTTCATACAACCACCCTCAAAATCATTAACTCGTGACATAACGAATACTTAATTCAATATGTTTATGGCCTAAATACGTATTTAGTGGTACTGTGGGGACAAGTAATAACATTACATTAACATTATAACTATTAGAATAATGCTACAAAGTCGATTGCATATTTAATTATTATTTCTTTTTAATGCTAATTTGTTTCATACCCATTACTTCATTATACGCGTACAGGTTAATAATTAGAAGAAATAGAAAAAAAAAGTAAAAAACAAACCACTAGTACAGTTTTCAGTGTAATTCTTTACATTAGAATGAATAATTTCCAAGTTAGTTAGGTACATCCATTAATTCTTCTTTCGTACTTAATATATCACTCATTATCACTAATATATATACATATTACATGAATGGCTTTGTGTATGCAAACGTAGGTATACTTTACAAATCAGTTCTATATATACTCACATTTGTGCATACAAGGAAAACTACTCACGTATGTAATGTACATTCATTTTGCATACACCTTTATTTCCAGCTTTTTATTATACTTATAAACGTTTAAACAAGTACAGCACTACTATCTTAAACTAAATAGTCATGTAATATTATTAGGTTTTTAGTAATTTGTCAAGTTGTTGTCATTATTATTATTATTACTATATAATCTTAGTTATTTCTTGGTTGTGAAATATCATCATACGATCTCATTTTTATTTTGACTTCTAATTATCCATATAAGTTTTTTAATATTTTGGTATGCAAATAAAACCGGTGTTACATTTTGAATAGTACTATTTCATGCATATTAATGATTGTAACAAATGACGTATAAATCATCAATTGTTGTGGTACCTATCGTTTATACACTGGAACACTTATTTATTCTTCATGTGATATATTTGGTTTCATATATCTTTTAGGTTTTATAAATCATACATCTCATTCGATAAAATTGAATATCATTAATTACTAAGGATTTATTCACATACATTAATTAATCACTGAGTAGTGATCAATGTGGTATTTGTCTAGTCCTATAGAATGTCACTTTCAAGCTGAATAGTTCAATAGTGATAGTTATAGATTATAAAGCTAAATGATGCAGGTTTGAATCACACAGAAAGCATTAGTTCTCTCAGGATTCAGGACACTCCTTCTCAACAAAAGCTAGCTGGTACGAAATTTAGATCATTTACAGTGTTTCGTCGATGACTTTTGATCACTTTTCATCAGTTTCTTACTATGGAAGTTAAAGATGTCTAAGTACAATATAATCTGATTTTAATGATAGGTATAACTAAATAACAGGTACGGGAAAATCGTAAAATGAATTATAGTTTCAAGTTGGTGTCGCATAGTTTGATTTCATATAATAACAGTTTATTGTATGCTAACTAATGAAGAATTGATAATTGGCTACTCAATAGATAAGACTACTTATCAATACTTCTTTGTTCAGCTGAGGTGGACAAATGCGGCAAGTGATATGTGAACAAAAGCGAGTTAATGTTGTATTTTAGTGTAATGTACGCATCTGGTGGGTGGGTAGAAATATATAAATTAACAAGCCTAATCCAACTGGAAGCACATTTAGAGCTGAAGTATCTACACATAATGAAACCAAATTTGTGTCGTTCAGATAACATCATTTTGTGGAACCTATTACAGAATTTTATTTAGCGTCGAGTAATCTGATTTAAGTTGGGAAACTACCTTCCCAAGTAGGTAATCAAGAAACAGTCATTCGTAGTGTGTTTTCTGGTTGGCTGAATTAAGTTTAGATTCTTCTAGGTTATTTCCAGAGTTTTACATTTATACTCATTTATTAGTCCTGCCTGATAATATATCATAATAACACATATTAAGAACTTTGGTTGATGTATCTTTAGTGACCAATTCGATATTCATCAACTCTTTTATAGTGCTGATCGAATTCTATTTATTGAATTACCACTAGTTTAAGTGACTAAATATCACTGCAATTAGATAGAGATGGTAGGTGGTTTCGGGAGGGTGTAGTCTGCAGAAAACCCTGAACCTAGGTATCATATTATTCGACACTCAAAGATTGAAGATACGCCTTGCTAATATAAAGTCTAAGTTCTGGATTTCCTTCTGACTACATCCCCAAATGATCTTGCATAAGCGAAACAGTATTCTTGGTGTTAGTGATGTTTACATTTAAAATATTTATCATAGAATGCTTTATACTGAGTTACGATTTAAATATCTACTTGACTCATTTCTTGTGACTAAAAACCACTATATATCACAAATTGATGGAAGTGGGAATTTCACCAGTGGATGCCGACCCAGTGGTGCAGTGTTTTAGGTATTCGCCAACCTGAAGTCCCCGGAGTGGAATCTGGGGTGAGTACTGGTGAGGAGTTTCACACTGAAACAAAACGTCTGTTTAGCGCTTCCTGGTTTTCAGTGGTACCCCGCCAACATTAATCTGCGACGTATTTAACCGAATGAAAACATTTTGACTCATCCAATCAGATATACTAAACTTTGACCATATCTTGATTAGCAAAATGATTAACAGTACTAAATAATGAAATAAGTAACCTGTTACTTATTTCATAAGGTCATTGTCAACAGTGCAATATCATGGTTTAATTGCTCATATTAAATATTGACAAAGTTATTTATTTTAATATAAGTCATGGAACCGTTTAACCTAAAACAGATCACAGAATTCATTATTTGAGACAATCACTTTAATCATAGTTCTTATAAGATACTATGATGATATGTAGTTGTGTTTTCTTGTATATTATTTTTGCAGCTCCTGAAGTTCTTTGTGTTACTGAAGGTAGCTCTGGTTACGGTAAAGAAGTGGATTGCTGGGCGATTGGTGTAATCGCATACATTTTGTAGGTTTATTTTTTTATGTCATTTAAATTGCATTAAAATGTTTTTTTTTGAGAGAAAAAATTGATTACTGACATAAGTTTAAACGTCTGAGTTTATATACAATGTTTTTAATCAATCAATCAATGCCCGCTACCCCATGTGGAGCGTAGGCCCCTGACTAATGTTTAATAAATGTCATATGCTGTACTCTCCTTCATTCTCCTCTTCATTTAGTTGGTCTGTACCCAATATTCAAGTGTAATCTTGATTAAAGATTTTATTCCAAGAATCTGAAACTATCCTTAACTGTCATCTGTGAACATATTAGTGTATTACAGCTTATAATGCTGAATGACAAACAAAAGTATAGTGTAGATTAGTACCGGTAATATAGTCTTGAATGATAATTACACTTTAACACTTAACATTTACCCATAAAATGAATGAAAAATCAACCGAAAATTTTAGGTTCATTACATTGAACATTGAAAAGACCACCATGAATAAAACTTAGTCATAAATGATCTACTAACTTGAGATTAGTGAATACTTTCGTCTACCTGGATATTTTTAAAAATTATGTAACATAACTGAATTTTATACACGTTACTTTATTACTTCTGAACTTTATGTAGAATTCTCTTAACTGCCTTTTTAGAATATAACTTGTTTATGGTTTAAGCATATAATCAAGAATAGATTTGAAGTTATTTCATAATCAGTTCAATATATTCAATAAAACGTATCATTTATGTTGATGATAGACAACTATCGGCCAAGCACAAATATTAAATCATTTGTTTAAAGTACATAAATATAACTTGAAGTAGTAATTATGAATTATAAAGTTTCTAATTGAGCGTATAAAATAGGAACCTTAAATAAATTGTTTGTTATAAGTTTTGAAATTGTCATTGGATCAGTATTTATTAGTGTTATTCTGCAAATATTAGTTAAACTACTAAACAGTGTCAGCTATTTTCTATGTTACGAAGTATCATTTCTCATAATGTCATTGGCTTCTGAATACAAAATGAATTGATTGTGTCAATTACAATTACATTTAAAGATATTCAATATGAACATGTTCTGAGATATGAATATACTTGCTTATCAGCTGATTAAATACTCCATAACCTTTTCTAATTTAAATTCTATTGCTATTGATATTCACTATTCTATTTGTAATAATAAGTAGTGTTTTGTAAGTAGATGAATTTCTTATTTTTGTGATATCTATTTGTGAGAAACAACATAATAATAATAATAATCAAGGATCAAGTATATTTATTTTAAATATCAATGTCCTCAAAATCTTTAATGTTTGAAGTTATCATGTTTACAAGAGAAGAAGAATTAACAAAAATTTTGTTTTGACATCACGAATCGGTTTGAATGAGATAACCACTGATCATCACAAAGCACTGAACAGCTGTTTCGTCCTAGTATAGGGTTTTTCAGCAGCGTGCATCAATGGCCACACCAGATATCGAACCCAGGCTCCTCTTGTTCCTTGCGAACGCCTTACCATTAGACCACTCAGTTGACAACAAACCCTACAATACCAAGTTACAGTAAGTGTCAGCTCATAAGTGACTAACTTCTCGAAGTGATTCTCGGAGTTCTAGAAGTCATATGACCGTACTTCAGTTGAATATTCTCCATTAATACGAAGATAATATGAAGATTTTAAAATCTCCAGAAATAGCCATTCACAAACGAAGTTAGCTTAAGTGGTTGATATAGCTCCGATAAAACAAATAAGCAACTCATTTCCTCTAGACGCAAGAGCTGGTGCTGTTGCACCGATTGACAACGGAAGTTTTATACTTAAGCCACTTATCTTATTGTACGCAACTGAAAGCCTCCACCTTAATCATAATTCGTCTCTATCATTTCTAGTTTGTGTGAAATAGTTGATCTTCTGGAGTTTTCCCGGTTGTTATGCTATTCAGACCTAAACCAGGCAAGAAATGTATGACAAATAATAGAGTTTTAATTGCTTATTGTGTAGGGGGGGGGTTCCGTACGCTCATTCATGTAGAGTTACATACTAGAACAACATAATTGTTCAGTGCATCCTAGTTTTTAAGAGTTATGTAAATGAGGTCAGTTTGTGACACAGGAGTCAGTAATCGCCATGAAACCCATTTAAAATTGGTATTACCTTACTAATGAGAAACTTCCGTAGGTAATTCCTAGATTTCTGGTCAAAAAGGTGACTAAGAGAGTCCAGTCATATTGAGTGTGAGTCAGATACTCACCGATTTGGATATATGACGCCACATAAGTATATCACATATTGATTGGGGTTGGAAGTATTAATTATTGGGTGCCGGTAGGCAGAGTGTTATAACGGTTAAGTCTTCGTCACAAGAGTTGGATGCCCTGGGTTCGATTCTGTGATAAATCGTAAATGGGCACCGTTGATGAGCCAATCTAAGGACGAAACATTCGTCCAATGCTTCTCAGTTCTAATTGGTTGTCTAAACCATGCCAAATCGTGGTATCAGATTCATATTAATTTTATACTATATATACATTTACTTTAATGAATTTCAAAGCTTAATTTCTGCTAAGATAGGTAACGATAATATTGCTAATGCTTCAGTTGTAAACATAGAGTCAGCTTATCTAAATCTTATAAAATACACATTAATACAGTAAAATAGTCCAAATGATCTGTTTATCTAAGAAAAATATTTTTAGGTTAAAACTTTGGCTATCAAATATATTAAACAATCATTTGGTATTTACATCAATTTATTGAAGCTAAGGAGGATTATTGATTTATCAAGCTACTGTGTATAGTGTAATTATGTACCCATATTATATCAGAATTTATATTTTGTAAATATGGTTAAAATACCATAATAATTAAGATAAGAATATGTGGAACCAACGAAAGGTGACTGGAATAGGAAAGAGACTAAATAAACAATGAATAACTAAGGAAAATACTAACATTTAACCAGATTGAAATATATTTGAAGTAAGTCATTACCTAATGAAAGGCGGAATATGAATAAATCAAAAGATGATGAAAAATAGATTCTAATTAGTGTAAATAGATAAGAAAAGTATAGTTTTAACAAATAAAGAATGAACTGAGATATTATTTCTGTTGCCATATATCCTTCTTAATTAGTCTGTCTCACATATACTACAACATTCATTTAAACTGTTGTATTTCAACTCACCTTCACATTTTATAATTTTTCAGTGACTCCTAGCAGATATTTTAATGTACACTCATAGAATGTAAAGTACTCTGGTAGCTTTTTTTTCTGTAAATTATATATTTATATATACCTCTCACATTTCAAAAATTGTAATTATATAATTAAGGTTGTTGAAATTGAGTGTTGTGTAGATCCTTTATGATCATGTGACTCAGTGACATAAGTCGTTATCAGTCATGAATTAAAATAAAAACTAAAGGATATATTTCTGTAGTTTATCATTTTATTCGTGAAACTCATACTCTTAGTATACGAAATGCACTTTGTCTGCGTATTTGCTCGAAATGCATGCTTTAGTGCTAATTAAAATCCTACTATTTAAACGTTATTAATGAACAAGACCAATATACTTTGTAAGTAGCTTCTCAAAAGAAGGATAAAGTAACTCACAGACAACAATTATACTAATTGAGTGTGTAATTGTATATCGTGTTTGCTATGTATATGCCATTTACTTTTTAGTAGCTTATTATTTTTTCGCAAAACTTATTGGTAAAATCGTTTCAATAACAATTTCTACTTTTTATTTCATTAAATTGTCTATTTATGAAAATTCATTTGTAAAATGTTAGACTGTGTGGATATCCACCTTTCTATGATGAAAACGATCATGAGTTATTTCGTCAAATACGAATGGCAGAATATGAATTTGATTCGCCATATTGGGATAATATTTCCGATTCAGGTAAGTTTTACCATAGATTTTAAATGTTTGATTTCTTTTTTTTCCAGTGTACCTAATTAACTTGTTTAAAATGGCAGCCTACAAGAGTTGAGGATCCTTAGGAATCAGTGTCACTCATAAACCGACACAATTACTTAATTTCATGCTTTACAAACCGAGTGATACAACAGTGTAAAAAAACAAGTGAAAAAGTTTCTATGACATAGATATCATTCACTATGATAGGCACTATAACTGATAAATTGGACGACTATATCATCTGCTTATATGAAGTATAACAGTGAAAGGGCATGATATATTATCACTTATATCATTGCGTGCATACTAGTACAGTCACCAATTTGGTTGGAAAAATATTGAACTTCTGGGTGCCAAAAGCATTTTAGAAGCATGACTTTTAGTTTTCTTAGCAATCCACAGACATCGAAATACATCAAATCTATGAACTTATACGGAAAAGGTTAATATATCTCATTATGATATATCAACTGAACAAAGTCACTGGGAATGAATGAACTTATGAAAATAGGACTCGTACAAGTAATACTCATATAACAATCGAAATGCTTACGTCTTCTTGAGGTCGATATTGATGATCATGTTAACAATCGAGCATACTTCTCGTTTAAACCATTACTTAAGGAACTCAGCAGTCACAAAAATCTTCACCTAAGCTTAAAATCTATCATTTCACCCTTTAAGTACATACTTTGTTAAGTATTGGAAACTTATATTTAACAATAATCAGAAAATAAAGAAAGGACCGTTCTATTTCTTCCTGATTAAGAAGCTAGAAGAGATTGCGCCATTAAAATGACAAATTACTATCAGGTTTATGGAATCAAGAAAAGGTAATAAACACTCTGAAATTTTACTGTTTAATACCACACTTATCCTTGAGTATAAGCATTTATTTACTTTTCTATTTTCAATCATCGCACAAATAGATCAATATGTTGACACTTAAACAACCTGTAGATACGGTTGTTATGTTTATTACATGACATCAATGAATAGAATAAAACAGTAAATCATTGCAAGATGCAGTTATATCTGACTTTGGGAATTACTCCGGTGTAACCATCCACTTCAGTGGAATTTCCATGTAAATTAATCTTCATTCTAGGAGGCAGTTTATTTTAGTAAATAGTTTCGCTGATGTTATACACCACTTAATTTATAGTAAAATGTAATCCACTGGATACTGGCTCGCTCGTCTTAAAGTTAAGCTTGAGCCCTTGGTTCTACCCTTGGTAAATTGTAGATAGATATTTTTAAACCCTATAAAAATAAATGGACTTGGTGCAGAGCTTCGTCTGATATATTTTCTCCTATTGTTTTTCAGCCAAGGATTTTATTCGTCATCTTCTGCAAAAAGATCCAAAAAAGCGCTATAGTTGCGTACAAGCATTGGAACACCCATGGATAGCTAGTAATACGGCGCTGGATAGGGATCTTTATCCTTTTGTCAGTGAACAGATACGTAAAAATTTCTTGGCAGTAAAACGATGGAAAGTAAGTTATAAATGTTTTAATTGTTAAAACTTTATATATAATATCTCATAAGTTGCTTGTGATTCACTTTATTTTATGGTTTATCTATAGATGTTAATAAGTTAGGTAGCATATTACTGACAAGTATGCTTCTCATGAAGGTATATACATTCCAGTGTAGGACAACTAGGTGGTTATTTGTACTCACTAGCTTTGTTGATAATGCGTTTTCGTTTGAAAAGAATAACCTGAATTAGGCTCCTTTTGTCGATATCAACAAAGCTCTTCCTGGATTATATTGCTAGTGTTGCTTTTAGATTAAATCTATTTGTTACTAAATGACTATTTTAAGGCGATCTATTCAGGAAACACACATATCAAGAAATATTCGTTGAAATTCAGTCCTGAGTATCTCCAGTGGGATAATATGTACACTTACCTATTAATATATATTCTCAGATGAGATAAAAGGTTTCAAACTTTCTAGCCTTGAACTCAAGGTCCCGTATCATTTTAATATTATAATTTCAAATATAGTTGTGAACATATTTTTAACGTGAGATTGTATACCTATGATTGCAATTTAAGGAATAGTTTTAGAAAATCACATGGAAAACATTTGTCATTTACGCATAATTATTTTTCAATTTCCTAAAAATCACAGCAAACCTTTCATCAATCTCTTTCACTGGTACATTTGTCAGTAGCTATTAACAACATTCGTTACAGATGCAAAGTTTTTGATATGGGTTATGAAATAAAATATATCTACTTAAATTTTAGATGTTAATGCTCTTGGTATGATTGTACTTTGTGATTTAGACAGTAACAGAGAAGTTTGTAGTTTCATCCTTAACTACTTTTTCAGAGTTAATTACCAAGATTTAGCACAGCCTTTCAAAGATTTCAAGTTGTTTGTTTATCACGAATACCTAAATATTCACGGGTTCGATTATAAGTAGTTTTAGTTCTTAGGGAAATAATTTTACCATTTCTATCAAGTGGTCTAATTGGTGACATTTTAACATCTCAACTTAAAATGTCATTTAAATGTAACCTTTCATCAATACTATATTCAGTATTTTCAGAAAACTGTCTAATATTCTTTGTGTAATAGCAAATGTTAATCCAGCCTTGAATTACTTCTACTTCATACAGCACTTACACTGAAATTTTATTCAGAGCTATTAGTTGTCAGTGAGTCATAATGAGCGTTCAGCCTGCCTCATTAGTCCAAGTCGTCATACTTCCATCATGACACTGAGTAGTGAAGTAATAGAAGTCGTGGGATAAGTAAATGTGGAAAAACTATGCACGGAGAGTACATTTCTAAGAAAAATTTAAGTAATAAAAAATGAATCTTCCTGTACTATATTGATAGTTTCTGAGCTATATCATACAAAGTCTCCAACTATTACTTAACGTAATAATCGTTGGATCTAAATCGGGTTAACTGGATCTACTAAAGTAGTTGAGACCAATGATCGACAGGTGATGCTATGCATACGACTAATATGTGGATTGTATCATTTATATTAATGTGTTTTGTTAATATGTGAATGAAATACTACATTAATAGTCAAATTTGTGTTATGTGCATTTTAATAGATAAATTTTGATTTACATTTTTATTCAGAAAGCTTACAATGCAACAGCTGTATTACATTTATTACGTCGCCTTCAATTAAATAAAAGTAATTCAGCAATTCAGAAATCAACTGGTTCCACTGACTCTTTATCTGCATTCACATTCGATGAAGATAAACTAACAGAAATACAATGTAAACAGTCGAATTCAGTTGATAAACCAGATAAATTATCGCGTAAATTGAAAACTTCCAGTTCATCGCCATCATCTTTATCTTCACCAACACTTCCATCAGAAAATACATCATCTCTGTTAACTAATGATACAAATGAAAGTAAAAATATTGTGAATAATGATAATAACACAACTTAACATGAATTAAGTGTAATTTTGACGATAAATATATCATTGTATTTTTGAGTAAAAGAGAATTTTCTACCATGGAGTTGTAGCCATTCATTCAGAATAAAAAAAGAGAGAAGAAACATTATGTTACTTACTGGTGAACTATGTTGTCATGTATACTATACATATACATCTACATGTAAATATGTGTCAATATATCGACGTAACTCTATCTTGAACAACATCTAGTTTCCTCTTCCTATTACATTTTAATTGTTATATACATATATATTCATTTCTAGTCATACATTGTTCCTCAGCGCAAATCATCACAGTTGAATAAAAGTCATTGATACATTAATTAAATTGTTTTTATTTAAAGCTTATTTAATTCTAATGCATTCCTGCTGAGAAACAAACAATTAATGGTGTAACAGTTAACTAATTCATTTGATCAAAACTTATTTCAATTCCCCCAATAACTAAACATTACACAAATTGCACTATTTCTTTTTTATAAACATATGCCTTCATACAATAATACAAGTCTAATGAAACAAATGTGTAATCAGAACTGTATATTACAGTCAACCTACTTACTGCTAAACGTTCCAAGTACATTTAGATATCCATAATAAAACAGATTCTTATTTTGTTTTGTTTAAAAGTGAATGCTGTTTTTTTTTCTTCTGCCTTTTAATGATAATCTACATATTTAAGTTTGAGTATAGTTGAAAGTTTCCCCTCTTTTCAAGCTTAACTACTATTTATTGCTATTGCATTTCATCTGATCATTTCAGCTGTTATTTAATAGTTTGCACTTGAAAGTAAAGATGAAGCTAGTAAGTGAATGTCAGTATTTTTTTAAATCTTGTCCTGTTTTAAAATTTACAGCCAAGATCTCTTTTCTTTCTTATCTGTTCTGTTTTATCATTTAGGTTTAATTCATCCACTCTCTTCTATTATATCTTCTTTCGTTTTTATTTCAATGAAAATGAATGCTTCTTTTGATGAAAAAACATATGTAAAAGATAAATGCGAAATAAAAAATGAAATCCACTTCTTTTTTATTATTATTCTTAGTCATGATAACATATTCCAATTTGGTTTTTTAATATTAATTTGAGACTATGAATTGGCCTGAACTAAACAACCAGGAAGTACTGGATAACTGTTTCGGCCTAGTATGGAATTCTTTGGCAGTTCGTGTTTTGTAGCTCCATAAGGGACTGGATTCAGCTTCGTCTGCCAGCACTGTGAACGCCTTGCCACTAGATCAATTAGTCGGCTCCAAATGATCGGTATTTCTAATTCAATCAATTCGCAACACGTTTACACGATCTCACTTTTGCCGTCGATGGTAACTGCTTCATATCTGATACAGGTGAACTCTACTAGTTACATCTTCTTACTAAAATTCCAGGATTTACCTTGAGGCGTTAGTCACTAGTGGTTTTTTATTAGTCGTACAATACTAATGGTTTAAATGAACCCATTAAGTCATAAAACAGATTTATTCAGCGTAGGGATCCCTTTACAACGAACTTATTATCAAGCTGCACAATTATATATATACATGAATATATGCGGTAGATTATAGGTTAATAAATAAGTGTGAGAATTTTGCTTAGTTGTCATTCGAAACATGAAAGTTATTCAGTCACAATTACTGTCTTCACTCTATTGATTACACAATTTTCATGTTTTGCGATTGACTTCCTTCAGTTAATAGTTGAATAAATTGAGTTGATTATTTGTGTGGATATTGATAATTTAGTTGATTCAATATGTCACAGACTGATGTTGGCAGGGTACCATTGAAAGTCACGGATTACTTAAAACACTAAGTACTAAAGAATGAGAACAAATTTTTTTGAAAATTAAAATTTATGCTGAAATTCATGTAATGACAAATGTAAGAATCAATAAAAAGGTAAGTAACGCTCAAGAAAGACTTAAGAATGAAGAAAGTTAGTTTATAATTATGAATAAGGAATTAGATATTATGTAATTAAGTACTGAATAAAGAAGTTACCTGTTAAGTTCAAACCTGGCAACGAAACTATGTCTAATGGAGGTGGTTTGTGGTAATTGGTTTTAAGTTTTAGTTGATTGAATCTGCAACAAATTGATGTTAGTCGGGTATCACTGAAAACTAGAAAGCACTGAGCAGCCGTTTCGTCCTAGTATGGGACTTCTTAGCGGTGTTAATTATAGATTCCGCTTTAGGAGCTTCAGTTTGACTAACACTAAACATTCTGCACCATTGATCCGGCATCTAATGGAAGAGTTCTTACTTTCATTAATTTATTATGTAGCGCAGTAACTGTTCATTAACACTGGTGATAAGTGTCTTACTCCCAACATATCTGAACTCCACCGGTCACAATTTCTCACTATAACTTCAGGAGCATTGTGAAGTTAATTACTAGCGAGATGGTTATTGTCACGAATTAGATCAACTAAATATTGTTTGTGATTGTCGAAATTCGGTTTCAACCTCTCAAAAGCGATTGATTTAGCAGAATGTAATGAGATAAACTCAAAGTTTCTTGAGTATCGACTTCATCTGAAAGACTATGAAATGTCCACTGTCAAACAGACCATGTTCAATCTCAAAAAGGATATCCAATTTGGTAGGATCCTACCCAATGTATCGAGTTATTTCTTCATTATTTATCTTCGAATCTGAGTCTTTTTTGAGATTTACTCATCTATTTATAATTTTAATGATTCATACTGTTCTTACTAAATAACTGTTGATAATAGTTTACACTTTCAAAAGAATTTTGTGTATCTGTTGCCAGATTTTGACTTTTAGCACCTTTATATTAATTAATATGCACATAAATATCAAACCGTTTGAACCTTTCTATAATATCTTTAAGTTAACTGCCTTCTTAATTATTCTTCGCAGTCATTAAATATGCATTGAGTACATTGGTTTTTAAAAATTATTGCAATGGTGTTACAGTGATTTGTGAAGACTGGTTACTTAGTTAGTTGTTCTTATTCCCTACTGATTGATTTTGGTTGTGTAACACTGAAGAGCTGGAAAGCTATTTCGTCCTAGAATAGGACTTCTCAGCAGTGCCTCCTATTGACAACGCCTAGGACTCAAAACTATAACTTTCAGGTCACACGGCGGATGCCTAACTATCAGCATTACTGAATCGACTTCCCATGATAGGATTTTTACTTCTAAGGAAGAATCTAGAGTGCGTACTGCTGAGGGCTCCATACTAGGATGAAACACCTAACCAGTGATCTTTGTTTTTTAACGGTACCAAACCGATATCAATTTGTAACGAATAAAACCAAATAAACTTAATACTTATCTCAACAAAACACTCAATCTGAGTAACATGAATTCCATTGTTGTTAATACAATATTCTTTTAATGTTGTTTTAGGTCATACATTTTACATACAAAATAGTATTCCTTTGAACTAACAAATATGATTACATTCATATATAAATGTGTATATGCATAATTTACTTTATAAGATCAAAGCATTATTCATGGTAACTATTTATAATATTCTAATAGTACTAAAGAAATGACATATTTGGGAATGTAAATAATTTGCAATTTCTGAATGCTTCGAATCAATGTTTATTATTGTATCGGCGTTCATTAACTATTTGTTCACCTTTTCATCATTTAATATTCATCATTAATTCCAAATCTATGAAAAGATATAAAGGTTAAGGTTATTCATTATATGTGTATGTTTAGAAGTTGTACTCATTTTTTCGTTCATCTTGTAGATCAGTTATTGTATATTAACATAGAGTACTGAAACTGTAGTTTTTATTGTCGACACTTCGACTGAACAGACAATTTTGGATGTATTCAAACACTTGAAATAAAATCTTCGATATAAAATACACTGAACTATATAGTAACTAACAACTGAATGAACAGAAAAATAGTTAAAAGTATTGGAAAAAAACATGACTGTTTAACATTTTAAAAGTTATGAACAACCTCACTGTTGATAGACACTTACCAATTTTGAATATAGTGACAAAATGAACACAATAACATGATATTGGTTAACTAATACAGTATCGAGAAAATGACTGATTCATAACTTTAGTGAAAAGATATTTTTGACTCTATCACTATTCCAACGGGTATCCACGCCAAAATATTCTACTGATTAGAATTCTGAGTTCTTCGATTTTTATTTCCTAAGTTGACATATTATTATACATCACATGATTTTCGATTACATTATTTAAACAGTTTTTATTTTCCTGCATACATGAAGCGGAACATTGTGAATACCAAAAGTAAAGTGATCATTTTGTTACAAATACACTTAAACTACTTGAAAGTAGGCAGGCTTTGTTGAAAATGCAAGTATGTTGCATTGTTTATTTCAAATATATTTTCATTTGGAAAGAATTTACATGTTTTCAAATTTCATTAGGCTAGATGATCTAAGTAACATATTTAGGTAGTGTTGATCATGGATTGATTTACCTCCGGAAAATGGGATCTGCAGATTAGCCCTCTTGTCATAGTGCTACACTTAACGGCGGGGAGGAGGTCGAAACCAAAACTTCTAGGTAAAGCAATGAGTTCCCTTGTGTAATATTATATTTTAGCTCATTGAATTCGTGACTAATTGATGTTGGTGGAGTACCATTGTCCTATTATTGAACTTCTCTGCAGTTAGTACCCTAGATCCCTCCCCAAGGGTTTCAGATTAGCAAACATTTAACTCTCTGCACCACTAGGCCGACATATATAGGTAGAATTCTGACTTCCATCTAGGGTGCTAACTGTTGAGGAGTCCCATACTAAGACGAACCAGATATCTAGTGCTACCTAGTTTTTAACGGTACCCATGCAGCATCAATCTGTGACGAATTCAATCAATGAGAACCTTACGCCAATCTCCAAAAACAACCTCAATTTAATATTATATTTATCTAGTCATTTTTATTGACCAGATTCCACCGATAAGGTTGTAATGTAACCACTTTATTAACTGACTCGACATTGCATACATTCTTTTCTGTTCAATAGTCAGGAATAATCAGCAGAAAAATGTTTGACAATGTTTCGTGCTAGATGGTGCATATCATAAAGAAGTACAAGAAGTCTTAAAGGAACTAATGTTCTTTGTAGGATTCAAAGTCACCTTACCTAAATTCCCAATATAGGATATTATTACTGACGTATTCTAGCTGCGACTGACCTCTTTTCACTTATACTTATGGTTATATTGTAGCATTTTTGATAGAATATTACAATCACTAAAGACTAGATGCACATGCTATTCGTTAAAATTCAGTGAACAACGATTCTAAGTATCTCTAAACTACAATAGTTCGGTTGTGTTCAGAATACAATAACAATAGCATCTTAGATTATGAAACTGAGTGATGTGAGTTCGAGTCTTTCAATCAATATCAGTTTCCTCAAAAGTGGGAGTACACCTTCGCGATGAATTCTAGGTATTTATATGATATTGGTGTATATCTTTAACTGCAATCAATTTGCGATATTGGGAGACGGTCATCCAATCGGATTAGTGATAGCTATTTTACTCCTAACACTGTTGAACTCAACTAACCATGATTTTCCGTCATAACTTCTAAAAACGTATCTCACTTAAGTTATTAGTGAAAACATGACTGTCTTAGATGAATAGGCTTTACGGGATTATTTTAATTTGTGAGCGATATTTGATACTGAAGTACATCATCTAAGTATATATTTGCTAAATTATTACACTCTCGTACACACTTAACAAAATCAGGTTGCATACTTCAGAAATCATTAGTGTTTAGAAAGGAGATAATTGATGTTAGTTCGGTATATAATATTTTAATATTACATTTTGAATTAAATACTCTATACAGGTGCACTAAAAATATCCAATGAACTTGAAGGGCAAACAAAACTAAATTTAATTTTCTGACTTTTACTGCATCTGGTATGGAAAAGAAAACAGCGCCCTTAAGACTATATATAGTCTCATGTCAGCTACATGGTATCATATACGTTGCTGAATGATAGACGTATCTGATTTGTTTATTTGATAGGCAAACTTTGAATTTATAATTCAAGACTCTGATTATTGATTGCAGTCCTACTTGGTATACAAGTCTACTCACTCAGTAACTTCATATTATTGGTTGTATTACAATTATTCTCTTAATTTTTGTACTTGTCCCTTGGAATAAATCTCAATTACTCACAAAAGTAAGTATAATATACTGACAGGTTGCTTGGTTTCTCTTAAAAAGAAACAAACTGAAAAGTATTGGATGGTACTACTCATCGGTTATTTTTTTCGCCTGTTATCTCTTCCCTAACATCTCAAGTATACACATACGTACAATGATTTCTGTTAAATGCATTTACAGATTACTAAACTTGTTGACATTATATACTGGTCAAAAATTGTTGTCACCAAATAGAAAAACAGTTAAGTAGAAAAAAATGAAATTAAACTTAAAACCGTTCGTCTTTAACTATACCTCATCTTTTTTTTGAGTTTTCAGATGTTCACTAAAGTATAACATAGTTAATTCAAATTTATGCATAGAACATTTAACATTATAATGGATTGTAAGATAAAGACGATAAACAGATAGTTGTAAGTGTACTCGTGAACCAAAGTGATGGACATTTCAAAGGATGCATGAAAATAACTAACAAGTTAATCAACATTTTTGTTATACTTAAGTTATAGTTGATGAGCTATCCATCTGTCCAAATTGATTAGAAAATGAAATGTATGCAAACTTTAAGCTAAATGCCAAAAATGATTAATTTATTTGATAATAATACGTGTGGAACTATTATTATTACTACTAGAACCAACTGAAAGGTTTTTATGTAGGATTGCAAAATATTGAATGTTTACTACTCTAGTTTCTTTCTATAAATGTATGATTATTTATCCGCATAATTTAACTCTTTTGTACACCCTGATATCACGAACTGATCTGAATCAGATAACCATTGATCACATGAAAGCACTGGATCACTGTTTCATCCTAGTATGGAACTCATCAGCGGTGCGCATCCACGACCCCATCGGGGATCTAACCCACGACCTTCTGGCTCCGCAACGAGCGCCTTACTATTGGACCACTGAGTCAGCTCCTAACGGTTGGTATTTCTAATTCAGTCTTTTGTAAACATTTGTTAGTTATTAAAATATGATAAATATTTATGTGATTGTATTAGTACGAATGAATTATGTGTATGTTATGTACGTAGTTGTTCCCCTTTCTTTGTCTATGCCTATGCACTTAAATTCTTAGATTCAATTATAAAGTGTATAACAGCATAATGTGAACGTCAAAATGCACATCAGCTTCCTATTATAAACTTTATTGATAGAATTTTATTAATTTTTATATACTGCTTATGAAATATATTACTGAGCTGGTTTGGAGTGATATCTTTACATGTTCTTACTTCTGTAGAAACTGTGTTGAGTAAGAAGATGACGGTAATTAGTGAGGTGACTCAAATATATATCGCTAATTGACTGAGCTAGAAATATCAGCCACTGAATACCGGCTAAGTGGTCTCACAGTCAATTGTTTGTTATGAGGCATGAAGGTTCTGAGCTCGATTCCCTGATGCGTTTTGAGTGTACACTGTTGAAGAGTCTGGTGTTACGACTAAACAAGTGTTCAATTATTCCCTGTTTTCAATGTTTCTTTAACTCAGACTAATAAGTGATGTCAAATTAAAAATAAGCTATCTTGCTATTCACAGAATATGTCACGATCTTGAGATATTTATTTCACTAAATTTAAATAGATGTCTTGCCTACATTGATTTCTGTTTTCCAGATTATGATTTTTAGGAATGCATTTAACATGTGTACTTTGAAAGGATGCCTTAAGTTTGCTTATAGTTACAAGTGTTGTTGTGTTATAGGTGGCGACCAACAAAAAATTCAAGATATGTTTCATATAAGCTAACAATTACTGAATTAGTTGTTTGTGTTCTTCACAGAATGATGTTAGTTAGGTACTACTGAAAGCCACAGAACTACTGGTACTCCTCAGCAATGTACAGTCTCGATCCCGACCCGGGATTGATACCATGGCATTCAAGTCTTACGGCTAATACTCAAACCTCCATACTACTGTGCCGGTGTGCAAATGATAGAATTCTTGCCTCTGTCAAATTGTGATATAGCCCAACTATTTTCAATTGTCATTACTAACAACCGTCTCACTCTCGACGTGTCTGAACTCTACCAGTTACTACTTCTCACCAGGACTTCAAGAACATAATATAACTAGTCACTATTGTGCCGATTACTGGTGTTGCTTTGTGGAGATAGGTATTAATTTTAGTTGTTCTTAAATTACATAAAACTAAATTTAATGCTACGTATGTAAGAATTAAGTATCCAACAGTTATTATGTATGTTAATTTTTTTTTCCGATTATAAATGATCTTTATACATGTTGTATTGGAAAATATGTTCAAACAGCTATTCTTGGGCATCAGTAACATTTTAATATATTAAAGTATAGATTTCTTCTATATTATGCAACCCTATGAAGATAGTTATAATATTTTCTCTAAAAATTTGGTTCTATGATTAGTTTCACAATGAAATCAGATAGACAAATATGAATGATGATATGGTTAGACGTATATCAAGTAGATGAACGAACATACACTATAAAATAGAAAAGCGTTTAACAAAAATTCCGATAAGACTAATTCTTAATCATTTCATACTTTTCTTTGTCTCTTCAATCTTATTTACCGGATGTTTATCTCCTTTAAGCATTGTTTATAAACATAGCATTGATTCATATTTCATGCAAATTTATACACTATTCTTAATACTTTGCAAAGAATGCTATGCTAACAAATATCTCGAAAATTATATAAAATGAAGGAAAGATAAATAAAAATGCCTATTTCACTGAGTATCTTCCCTTTTTTTAGTCATTCATACCATAATAATGAACTTATTTTATAATGTACCTATTCAAGTAGGATGATGTAACCGGATAAGTAAAATACTTAATAACCATGTATGTAGATCAATGAAAAATTGATGTTTGCCTCTTAGAATGAGATAAACATCCGGTGATCAATATAACAAGGAAACAGCACGAATGATGCATATTTATCATTAGAAACTTTTACAATAATAGCGAAATAAACCGAGAGTATTCATGAACAAGAAATAAAGATGATTCAATTAAGAAAAATGTTCCTATTCAATGATATCGCTAATGAAAGTTACATAATTATACTCAAAGTGATTTAGTTGTAATATATTCGAAAATCAAATGAATAATCACATCATGAAGTTAGAACAACACATATTAATGGGGACTGTTGTTTACAAGTAGATCTTCATCAGGTTATGCTCCGATACACAATAATATTTATTTGCAAATATGAAAAATATCAAGCCAGTCATGGTAAGTTATGAGTCATTGGTGATGAAGATAAGTAAGGATTATTGCAATTATCAAAATCTGTAAGAAATGCGTGTTGATAACTAGAGAACAAGTGTACTAATATTGATAAGAACAATGAAAACAGTTTAAATAAATATTTCAACACAGGAAGTAGATTAAAAATTGAGAGAAAAAGTAAATTTCATAAGATAAACTAAATAAAATAATAATTGTTTGCATTCTTCCCAAAGTGATATTGGTTGGGTATCGCTGGAAATGAGGGAGTTCTGAATAGCTGTTTCATCTTAGTTTGGGACTTTAAAACTGTGCTCACCGATGATTTTGACAGTCAATTCAACTCAGTGTCTTGCTGCAAACGCCTTATTGTCCTGCACCACTGAACTGGCCTACCTCTAATAGTAGGATAACTACTTCCATCAATCTATGATATGACGCGACACATATTCATTGTCATTTAAGATAACTGTCTTCCTTCTGACATATCTGAACCCCACTAATCACTTTTCTTTAGAACTTCAGGAACGCTCTGAAGTCATTCATTGATGAAATAGTGATTGTGAAAATATCCAACCGAATCTATGAAAAGTATAATCGCTGAGAATGAATGTTCAATAAAAAGGTGTAAATAGACAGTTCTATTAAAATAGGTAGTGGGGACAATAAACGAAAGGGGTTATAGGGAAAAAGAAGAAAAAAAAATGATGGCCGAGTCGAAAAGGATATATAAAGTTTACAAGCATAAAATGGCCTTTTTATTGCTTTTTCTAAATCTATCATAAAGGATATCACTAGTAACATCTCTGTTGAATTGTAATTTCAAGAATAAAGTTTTGTTACTGAGGTTCCCTGTCAATTACACTTTATCTGTGACTTTACATAATAACATTAATTATCTACTTGATATATTGAATAAAGTAAACAAGAATTTCACCGTAGCACTCATTGGTGATCATTAATTAGATGAGATCTAAATGGTATGTAAATATGAAGAGATATTTTAAGCACTATCATGTACTTTAAAGAAATGTGAACATCCTCAATACTTTTCGAATACATATATCAGTTATTGATAATGACTTCTCATTATCATTTATCATAGTTGTATACATAAATGTATGCTTAGGGGTGAATGCTAGATTCAAGTAACATAGCAAATATAAGACCATTTATACCACTGACTAAGATTTGATAGGTAAGTAATTAAAAACCAAACACACTGAACATTTATAAATTCATAGATCGATAGTATCCTCAATCTTCATGACTTATTGCAAGAACAACAGTGTTTTTTCTAAGATTGAAGTGTTTTTACTTTTAAGGTTTAACCACTTAACGGTGCAATTCGATCATCGTTTAATATTGTTTGTCAATCACTGGTTTATGTTTGTATAAATGCAAATCATTTACGTTTTTAAACAATAAGTTCAAGTAGATATTGTATATCAGAATGAAATTTGAAGCTGTCAATAGCCCAAATATTGGATCTTTAGATTAAGGTAATCTAAAATTTGCTTCTATGTGAATGTAACTTATCAGTTTATAAATATAACTTTACATCTACCCTTCCAGCCCCCCTCCCAGTCAAATATGATCCGTACATATATTCACATTAAATGTTAAATGTTATTCTAAATAATTTGATCTCTTAATGTGTAGAATGATTGTATACAGGAGAACACCCAATATATACATGCTTTATTTGTTAAGAAATGCATAATCATAAATCTCAAACGTAAACAAGTTACGTAATAAGGATTATATTTTACATAGATATCTATAACTGTATCGCATAATGGAGCGCTAATAAATAAAACATCTTATCATACCCTTTATATTTCTCCATTTTGCTTATGATAACTGCACTTTAACATAAATACGCTTGCTAATTTGGCAATCAGTTAATGTTTTTAACCATTCGAATTATATAGTTAACAAGTAAACTATTCATTGTGATTAGATACTTTGAGTGTGAAATATTACTTACAAAATAATAATGATTCAAATCATACTGTTTGACTGTGACAGCTTTTTGTTTACCTAACTACTAAATGAGAAACTCCATACATATGATCCCCTTATTAAATATGAAGTGAGAAAGAATAAATAATTGAGCTGAATACCATGAAGATCCACTTTATTTCATTCAATTCTCATTACCTGTGACTTACAACCTATAATATTTTATAAGTAATATTACGGAATGGGAATTAAACATACTTTTATAAAAGTGGAACTGTTATAGAAGTAAGTACGTGTGCAATATCATCACAGTGAATAGAAGACGTAAGTAAAGTTTAAAGGAACTAAACAGTAATTGTTCCAATTAGATATTCTTATAATTGGGTGTTGGGGAGATAGCTGACTTTCAATTTTGATATCACGAATTGGTCTAAAATTAGAAAACCATTGATCACCTGGAAGCATTGGATAGCTGTTTCGTACTAGTATGAAACTAATCAACAGTGCGCATCCATGACCCCATTTGTGACCAAACCCAGAACCCTTTGGCTCCGAGGCTAACTTTTTACCGTTAAACCATTGGATCGGCTCTTAACGGTTGATATTGCTAATTCAGTGAAATCGTAATACTTAGTAAGCAAAATTTTCAGAATATTTGAAAAATTTAGTAATTTATGGAGTTAAGGTTTTAACTGATTGTGTAACAGAAGACTGGATCCGAGTGAATGGTGAGTTGAGTTCAATCAGTTTCAAAATTTAAATTGTGAAGTTGAAAGAATCTAAAAACGATGTAATCAAGATGATTGAAACGTCATTAAGACAAAATTCTCAATGTTATAATCAGAAAATGATAATGTTACCATGATAGGAAGTGACTAATCACTTCTTCTTTTAGAATACAGTGGTCTAGTTTAGGACGCTTGGTGGCTGTGGCTTTGGTGAATTATATTGCAGTTCAACTTGGTTGTTTAATTGAAGGATCTTACAGTACGAATCGTATACCCTATGCCAGTAAGACGTCATAAGGCGACACTATTCAGTATTTTGGCAGATATTAATAGATACAATTTTTAGTAACATGAAAGGAGTACCTAAGTAATCTCTGATTGTGAAAGAGAACATATTATTTTGCAAGCTGAATTTTGAATAAACCTGTTGTGACACGGGAAAGGGATTCGGCCGAGTGCTGGCTTATAAGTTTTTCCAGTTAGTTTATTTGACATGACCTGGGTGACCGACATACGTACGTCCAGCTATTTATCAGTCTATAGTCAATTCTCCCTGATCGTTAGCTTTGAACCGGTGAAAGGAAGAATGCTTGTAAGCTGAGCCAGCAGTACCGAACAACTTTGTATTAGCACATTCATTTATATTTACGTTTCATTACAGTGATTATGAACCAGGAACTAAATATAACTGATGTTTAAAAAGCGAAACATTTTATTGACACAATTTAGGCTCATAGAATGTAATCTGGAGTATATCTTGCAAATAATGAAAATTAATGTAATTGAATTGAGATGGTTAATTTTATGGAGATTGATATTTTTAATTCATCGAAAATATCACAGATTGATGTTGGCAGGGTAACGTTGAAAACTAACGAACAATGGACAGATATTTAGTTCTAGTGTGGAACTCCTGTGCAATGCGCATTGATGATACACGTTTTATGTCTGATTTCTAAATAGTTATAATCTTGAGGAATTGAATTCCCCCCCCCCAACACGTTTCGTCTTCAAAACTGTATAGAATAGAGCTTACTCAAATTTTAATATATTTTTCCCCCTCACCTACAAGGATGTAGTGGTCAGGCACATGTATATATATTTGCATAACTTTAATGTGTAGTTCAAGGACAAGAAACAAGGTGTTATTCACCGTAGATTAATAACTAATTGCCAATTAATTGAAAAACAATAAAGATGAGATAATCATATCGGTCATCTACAAACTTGCATACGAATGTCCTTAAAATGTAAAGATTTTATACCATTTATTTAAAGTAACAATTGAACATGAAGTTTAATAAATTATGCTAATGTTATTTTAAACACATTCTTCAGATTATTGACTTTTAGACAATTAAGACATAATAAGGTTAGAACATAGTACAGAGAAATTTTTTATCATGATGAAATGTTGAGTAGAAAATAAGGCAACTAAAAGTAATTTACAATAAAACAATGATTTAAAACCAGGAAATACTTGATAGATATCTCGTATTAACATAGGATCCCAGTAGTATACTTCCATGGCCCTATCAGTGATTACACCCTAACTCCTTCAGGCCATGTAGCGACTCAGTAATCTTCTACCAATAAAGTAAAATTTAAGTGATTTGATCTCTGGTAAGGTCGTTAATGTGAACTACTGTGAAGTTTTATACTAGAAAGACGTAGTTATTTAAGGATTCTTGATTTTCAAAATTTGTTTAACTATACTTAATTTACAATGTGAAGTTTCATACTCGGAATTCTAAAGACAACACTTCACTTGGAATAACTGATAGAAATGCACAGTTGATTTACTTCATATATATTACTGATTATGAAATAAAGTAATGTCTAATAGATAGTAATAATCTGTCGAAATGAAAAAAAACCATAGTATGATTCATTTAGAATTAATGAATTCAAGATTCTAGTCATAAAAGGACATGCTTCAAATTACACTAATTTTATTGATGAATTCATGGCATATGTATTTTTACTACCGAGACTGTTTTACATTTGTTACATTTGTAAGCGTAAGATCCATGTATTTTATGTTGTCGATTTGTTTACTATATTGAATAGTTTCAAATTTCAATGTTTGCTACTATGTAATTGACTATATACATTTGAATATTGTGTTGATTTCCTATTTAGAGAATGACATTAACAATATAAAAACAAACAGGATCATTTCAGTTTTTCATTTCAATGCGTAGGTGTATGTAATAATTTATTCATGTAAACATTTTCAAGCATCAAATTGCTTGTGTTTTTCTTTTTAAACAGAATAATTTTTCAGCTTGTTGCTATCATACTCATTATGAGATAAAAAGGACTATGTTGTAACGAAATGTAACAACAACAAAAAACACACTATGATTAGATAAAAATATAATGCTGAGTTTAGTAGCTGATAAATTTTGTATGTTTTAACGAACCAAAAAATCAAAATCACAATCTTCAGAGTCTATTCCTCGGTATCCCTGCTATTAAAGGGCATTTGCAACTATGCTATTTATATTGATTAAATTGTAAGCTTTTCTTAAACTCATTAATTGTTTTCTTATCTGTTTTTCTTCCCTAGTTATTGTAACTTTATTATGACCTCGTTATGCTGATTTCTGTACATAATTCCAATCTTGAGAGTATTTTGTATTTCCTGTTACTATCTGGTCCAGTACATGATATATAAAAACTATTGTTTTCATTCAACAGACGGCTTAGTCTTAGTTCTTATTCGTTGGTGCTTGTTGTCTTCATCCATACCTCTAAGGTAGGCTTGATCTATCAGGCATATTACAAACTAGTTATCGTTTCTCAAGTATGTCAGTTCATAATCCAGAATCAATTGGATAGCTTCCATGAAGTAATCACCAGCAACGTCATTACAGTATACATTTTGGCAATACAATCGATATAGACTTATAGAATCATATATTACCAGTTGTTGATTATGAATATCAAACAGATCTAGCCTACAATGTGCAAACAATTCAGTATGCCTTAGGTTAGAGTTTAGTAAAGTTTTTTGTTCTAAAGATAACTAGTACAGCAATCTGATATAAATATTATCTTAGTATATTTTACGCATCTTTCATCTATCCTTAGTAATGAAAACTTATAACGTTAACATCTAGCTTAAACTTCCGTGTATTATTATTTATACTTAGCACGGCATTTCTCACTCAGTTATGTCAGTATTAATTAGCATTTGTGTTGCTCACAATTTTAATCAGTTTTGATTGTCATCGAGGATAAAATACAAACCTTGACTCGTAAAATAAACATCATACATAATTTAATATTAAAACAAATTGGTGTTTTAGTATAAAAGAACTCAGTTAAGGTCTTATCATAGACATAAACATTGAATTACTAGTACATTCAGCTTAATTGTAAAGTAATTTTCATATGCATCATTCTCCTTTCCGTAACTTGAATTTATTTTAATTCTATATTTTAGTTATTGTTATCATTTATGTATGCTTGTATTATTACTGGTAAACTTGTAAGGAAGTATCCGCATTATTTCACTATATTCGTCGATCATAAATTGATCAAAATCTTTGTCTTATCGTTAGATTCCAGTTCATCTATACTGGTAGTTATCTTAATCTCTGTGAAAACTAAATACCACAGATTTAAATTCATATTGAGATTGAGGATGAAGTTCCCTACGAAGATGAAACAGCTGTTCAATGTTTTACCAGTTTTATATTGGTTGCTAAAACAAACTATCTTTTATTTACAATTAAGGCGGCTGTTGTAGAGATAGTTAATTTGTTAATGCTAATATCACGAATTGATCTGAACTAGACAACCATTGATCACCTGGAAGCACTGGACAGTTGTTTCGTCCTAGTTTGGGACTCCTCAGCAGTGCGCATCCATGACCCTGTTGAAGATCGAACCCAGGACCCTCTGGCTCCGCGACGAGCGCTTTGCCATTGGACCACTGAGCCGGATCCTAATGGTTGATATTTCTAATTCAGTCAATTCGTGTTACGTTTGCGCGATCTCATCCATTGTCATCGGTGAGTTACTGCCTCATACCCGACACGATGGAACTCCATCGGTCACATCTTCACACTAGAACTCCAGGAATTACCTCAAGGAGGTAGTCACTAGTGAGCTGATAATTAGTTACAATTAAGGGGGTTGTTGTGGAGATAGTTAATTTGTTAATGCTGATATCACGAATTGATCTGAACCAGACAACCATTGATCTTTTATTTGTAATCTACAAAATGCAATGAATTCAAATTATTTGTCTGTCGTTTTGCATGATATAAACAAAAGAGGAAAATATCACAATAACTATAGTGTTATCATTTAAGTTTTATAGTACTTAACATCTTAATAATTTAAAAGTATTTTCTTATACTTCGTGAGTATATACAATTATCATTTTGGTAATAATTAAACTGAAACAATCTTAATACACGATAATTAATTGAAAGATATGAGAAATTGAAAAAAAGAAACAAAAAAAATAGTTTTCATGTTTGACTAAAACATAATTATTTCTTCCGGATTAAATGCAACCAAATCTGATTAAAATATACAAATATGTTAATCAGAATATTCATATAAATTTTTTACGAGACAAAATGCTTTAGTTGTAATTGGATGTTATGGAGATTGTTGAATATTAATGTGATATCATGAATTGATCTGAGGTGAACATATCAACTGTTGAATATCAGTTTAGTTTGTCTAATAGTTAGGTGTTCGCCACAAAACCTGAATATAACTTACTCACTTCAGTAGTAAAATGTCGTGAATACGTACTATCGACTAATTAGTGATTTAAATTTAAAAATATTTTAGATAGACTGTTTAACTTTTATTTCGATCACCATTATTTTCTAGTGAGTGAGCAGTGACCTTAGTCCGGTTAATTGACTTTTGTATGGACAATTATACCGAAGTAAAAGTACTTCATGTTATTACTGTAACAACTAAATATAATTGTCAATCGTGATATCACGAATTGATCTGAATCAGACAACCATTGATCACTTGAAAGCAGTTACCCACAGATGATAATGGATGAGGTGGCGTAAACGTATCACGAAATGACTGAATTAGAAATATCAACCGTTAGGAGCCAACTCAGTCGTCCAATGGTAAAGCGTTCGCCGTGGAGCCAGTGGATCCTGGGTCAGATTCCCGACAGGGTAGTGAATACGCACTGCTGAAGAGTAGCATACTAGGACGAAATAGCTGTCCGGTGCTTCCAAATGGTCAATGGTTGTCTGATTCAGATCAATTCGTGATATCAGGATTAACAATTAACTATCTCCACAACCCCCCCCCCAATTGTAACTAAATCTAACAAAAAGTGACTTTTGCTTAGAGTCTTTCATTAAAATTAGACAGTCAAATTGAAACTACTAATTTCTTTATTCTCTTAATTGTGAGAACTTTATTCAATTGAGAAATGAAGCTAATATAATGAAAACGATTAAGAAAGAACGAAAGGAGTGAAGAAATTTCTTTTCAGTTAGTTTTTCATCAAAGCTCCATACTAGTATACATATATATAAGTTTTCAATAGGTTTAGAATCATTACCAAATAATTGGTTATGGTACATAATAATTTTACAAGCTCAGTGGTGTTTATAAAATAATTACAACTCATTACCAAGTCAATTAAGGTAAAAAGGTAAATAAAGTAATGACTGTGTTTGAGTGTGTGCAAATGATAAGTGGATGGGTCGGCATATTGTTGATTACATAATAGCTATTGAGGAAAAACCTGATAAAGTGATTACAAGAAATTTGATAGTCAAGATAGTTGTGTAAGAGTTAAGTTGCAGTTAGGAGGTGACAAGTTTTTTAAAGTCATGAAAAAGATTGTATATTGTACTAATAGTAATAATAATAATGAGAGAATTGAGTGTAATAAGTCATTTGTAAACCATCCAATCAATGGCTATTATGATGGCCAAGAAAAGGAAATAGGCTGTACAAATTTCATATGTACACACAGGTCCGGTTTGAGAATGTGGATACTGATAGCTTCCGTTATATGTGGCAAAAGTATGCGTAAACCAAACGGTAGGTTGGGTGGGACTTGGTAGATTATTTTAAGCGCTCTCTTGATGTCTACTTGATGTCCCGTATCAATCAACTGTGCAAGTATAGAGCTATTTACTTGCCGTAGTTGGCCTTTACTCAGCCAAGTTGAGTGATGTCCTGAAATTCTGTGACGTACTTGTCGAGTTGTACGCCCAATGTAGCTGGCTCCACAGTAGCAGTTGAATTGGTATATACACACAGATGAGGCATATTCAGCGAGTCTGCATTTAGTTTCTCTTCTTATGAGAGAGCGGTTGTAGAACATAGTATGGAGTTTGGCTACGGCAAAGGTCTTTAGCAACACTTTTCTAATTCGTTCCGCGTGGTTTTACTAAAATTGTCATCTAAGAATTGTAATTTGTGAAAAATCGGTTCCTCAAGAACAGTTAAGTTTTCCGAATGTGTTTTATAAAAAAAATCATATGTTTACTTATGAATTTCAGAGGGTAAGTGTTCAAGTTGAGCATGCTGCGAATGATAGTTAATTTTTCTTCCATAATATCCCCAGAGTAGATGTATCTAGCGTGATGTGTTAGACTTTTCACTAGATTCCTTTTGTATCTTAATGGTACGAAACTGCAGAAATGAGCATATAGCAAACTGACGATGATTTTCTATATATATGCTTTTATTAATGTGTGATCTGTTCTTAGAGTTAATAAGATATCTAAGAACGAAATATTATCATTATGTTCTGTTTCTGGGGTAAAAGTGATTGATGGATGAACATTGTTAAATCTTTCAAGTATTCCATTCTTATCTATTTCATCTGTGAGGAGTATGAATGTATCATCTACATATCGAGAATAGAATGTTAATTGACTGATTTTATTTTTGTGAGATCCATTTTCTAATTTCAACTAAAAGAAATCTGCAAGAAGTCAGTCTAATTGCGATCCAATTGCCAGACCCTCTGATTATCTGTAAAACTCATTATTAAATTGAAAGTTAACGTTCATTGTGCATCTAAGGATTAACTCTTTTAGTGTAAAAACTAGAACTTTAGTTTCTATATATGTTCGCTGTATATAAAACCTACTGTTAAAAAATTTTCTTTCTCATTTATGTGAAAAGAATATTTTTTTAGATGGTTTAAGGGTGGATGGGGGGGGGGAGAGGCGCTGAGGATAAATATTCAAATTTTGTATCCATTTATTCATATTTGTGTTTTCGCGTGAATATTTTCATCAGTGTTTATTTGTGCGTTAGTTAATCTATTTCAATTCATTATTCAATGAATTACTGATTATTTAAAATGAATAAGAAAAACTTATGAATATAAAATTGATTTTTTAAATATTTATTTTATGAAAAACAAAACAATTTTAGTCATTATGAAATAAAATTTACATAATTTAAAAAAATTATCAGTGAATCATTTTTATTCATTTCAAACAATATGAACAATCACTATCTTATGATGAATTGTGACTGACAAGTGGAATCCAGAACGGGAGTTTTGTTCTATTTAGGACTCGTCAGCTGGATTTACCTGCATTTCAATGTTGGTGTTCACAGTGGGATTCGAACTTAATCCGTTCAGTGACAAACGCCACAGCGTTCACCACTTGCCAGTCAAAATCCAACTTAAGACAATAGTTGCGACTGATCGCTATATCGAGGCAATTCGCTCAGGATGTACATGTAGCAACAGAGACTGACCATCTTTAGTCCATAACAAATCAAAGCGAAAATACATGTTCATCATATTAAGAGTAATCAGTTAGAACATTTTTTTGATTGTACAATGTATTTTCTGCTTACAATTAATTTTAACCAAACGATTAAATTGAGATCATTTATGACAATTAGATAATGTTGAATGCTTAGCTTATATTTTTAATTTCAATCATTTAACCTCATTGAATAGTTGTCATTCATTGTTATTGGTGATATTTACCTCAGGACCAACATAGTTGAATACAGTTGAATTGAGGTGGTTCTTTAAAGATAGGCATTAAATTTTATTGTGTATATTAGTTGCAGATTGATATTATTTTGGTACCACTGAAAACTAGGGAACACTAAACAACTATTTCGTCCTAGTATGGGACCTATCTCCATAAAAACGATCTTAATTAAATCACAGTGATCAGCTCATTAGTGACTGGTGGAGATATATCAAGAGTGAGACATTTATCACCAACGATGATGAATTATTGTCGCAGTTTGTCACAAATTGATGAGAGTGAAAATTTTGCCATCGGTCTTAGGCACGATGGTGCCTGTAGTTAAACATTTACCATGAAACCTGAAAGTTCTGGGTTCGGTTCTCCTTCAAAATCAAGTGTTTATTGTTGAGTTCAATATTAGAAGGTAATGTCTGTCCAGTACTCCCTGGTTTTCACTGATACCAAACCAACATCAGTCTATTTCCGAATGCAGCCAGAAATCGAATTCTAAGAAAATCTATAAAATATTTTCATTACCTATCACGTTATTCATTTTGCCAATAATCACGTTGAAATGTTATCTAGGACATCTACATATTGGGTTTACTTTAACGTCTCAAATAACTTTTGTAAAGAAACAAATTTTAATTCAAAGTTTACAGTCATATGAAAGTTAGCTTTTAATATAGTAAGAACTGAATCCTATCTGACCAAATTCACGTCTCTTAACTGGTAGATTATAAAACACTTCCTAAGTTCACTTTTGTCAGAACAACTATATTGAATAACACTTGGATAGTGTTTGTTCAGCTTTATCGAACAAAATAAATGAAAAGTTATGTTAATTGTTTAAACATCATTTAAATATAATTACGGGAACAACAACACAAAATAAGAAACATGTTCTATTTAATTTCAATAGTTCGTAACTTTTTGAACATTATGAACAGATGTTTCGGATTAATGTATACGTTTTTATTCACTTTAAGTAAAACTAGATCGTTTCTGTTGTTTTTATTTATCACAGATTGATCTTGGTTTGGTACCACTAAAAACCATAAAACTCTGAATATTATTTTCGTCAGGAATGAAACTCCTCAGCAGTAGATGCTTTCAATTCTGCCACGGAATCTAACCTAAGGACTCTGGATTTCACTGCAGACACCTAACCATCTACACCAGTGTATGAGCATTCAGTGGCATAATTCTCATGTAAATTATTTCGTAATTTCAAGCCACGATCGGTCAATGACCCACTCTAGACGTACCTGTACTATGCCAGTTACAACTTCTTAACAAAACCTCAGGAAAATCTTGAAGTCAGTCACTAATAAACTAAATATTGTAATTGGATTGACGTAAATTTGTTAAAACTGGTAGTCATATTCGTTGATTAAATTCATCACAGATTAATGTCAACTGGGTGCCACTATAGATCACTATCCATGATTTTCAATAATAATACTTTTCGCTTTCTGCCTATCCTATCATTGATGGTTACTCGTAATTCATTTTGATCAGCCATTCCATTATGTAATCAGTGAATTATTTAGCTATGTGAGGGACTCTTTGTTGATAACTTGATGTTTTATAATATTCACTTAAACATTATGTATATACATCATGTTTTAACCATATTGATTTTACTGGAATCTCTGTTCCGTTATGATGTCTAAACAATGTCAGTTATAAAGTATATCATTGTTTAGGTATAATTTTTAAGTCCAAAATATTGCCGGTTGTAAGCAGCTGACGAATGAAAATGAATCCATCTTATTCTGTTCAACTGCTTGTTTTTTTTTCAACACTGAAGCACTATGAAGTGTAACATTGAATTATTAAACGCTAAAAAAACAATACATCATAAATGAAGCTATAATTTCAGAGATTCAGTTAAACTCTAAGTTTTAGCTAGACAACAGTCCTTATAATCGAAAAATCAAAGTTTATGCTTTACTGTAGTGATAATAAACTATACAAAAGAATGACAGTTAATGTATTTTAAACAGTTTTCTTTTCATTAACCAAGTATTACAGACAAATAATATCACCAAAGAACTCTGTTTGTAAACATCTGATCTTAACATATTAGTAATCTTGTACTAAATCATATGTTTGTTTACATTTGACGTAAGTTAATATTTAGAAAAAGCAGTTAATTCAAACCTTTTGTAGAATCACACTTAAATATATTACTATAGTTTTTTCTAATGCTTACAACTATTAATAGGCTTCATAATGTTCTAGGTATACTTATTCATAGATACTATTTAATCATTAACGTAGCTCATATTTAAAACAATTGTGAATAAAAGAATACCAATATTTTAGGTCAACGTATTTTATTAAGTGATTAAATAATCAAGCCATTATTCTGTACGTATATAAGTACGATTTCGAAAAACAAATTTATTTAACTCCACAGAATAATAAACATTTTACACGTTTCACAGCATCACATAGCCCCTAAAGGACTTTGATTCATTGAAAACATGCATAGTTACATGAAGAACACGAATTCAGTTATGAAGTATTTCATCTCAGTTTGCTTCTCAATAAGGCGAAACATTAATATGTAGTTTTATGTTTGTGAATAAAATCAGTACCAATAAATAATATTGAGTAAATAACACTAATAATCACTATAATAATAAACGGAAGTATAATAATCACATGGCTTACTGAAGTGAGTTGATAATTTACACTAAGTGGATAATATTACAGTTAAAAATACGAAGAGTATATTTATTTTGAGGATCTGTTGACTGTTTTCAGTAATTATGTAATAATAAAGGCAAGTAATATTAGATTTAGATATCATTTTGCTACCCATACTAATTACATGCTATTAGAGACGGGAAGTAATTCTTGAACGCGGTTACATTCGGCACGAAACGGATTGAGTTCGAATCCCACTGTGGAAATCACCATTGAAATGCAGGTACATAGAACGAAACGCGCATTCAAGATTCCATATGCCAGTCACAATCCAACTTAAATAATGTACTGATTATTTTAAATGATAACATAACAATAATATTGAAATAAAGAATAAGAGAGAGAAATATAAAATGAAACAAACATTTGAAATTGGATTGATAGCAAAGTCAATGATAGGTATCATACAAGTATTTTATAAATAAAAAAACTTGATTCATTTTCATGCACTTTTATAGTCTTCACTGCTTATAGAAAGCATATTCAAAAAATAAAAGACTAGCTGGTTGAGAATTCGAAAGCTGTAATAACGTTTACCCCCAAAGCTTGCATTACAAGGAGTCCTAGACAGACGTTCAAGTTACAAGTGTCAAGAAAATAGAATACGTCAAGAAATTAAGTAATTTTCAACAATGATTTTACAAATGGATTAAAATTGTGTGCATTTTTTCAAAAATCAAAAGAAATTGTAAAAGTTTCTGTTTTCTTTTTCTTATTTTTTTCTTCTTTCAGTGGTAAATGAACACTATGCTTATATTAATGTCAATAATAAAACAAATGTTTTGCATTATTTTAAATGGATTTCATCTTAGAAACTATTTTTTTCATTTTGTAGCAAAAACCAAACACCACCCTTCCGAAAAAACTCACCCACCGTCACCGTTTTGTGTTACCACAGAAAAACAATTAAAAATTGATTCCATTTATTCTCCAGATGTTTTTATTCACTTGTTTGTTTTACAACATCAGTAAAATGATGTTTTAGATATAAACTTATACATGTATATTTAATTGTATTCTGTAAATTGTAATTGTTAGGTAATTCTAAAATGAAAGGATTGATAAAATAAATTTTTTTTAATGTTTGTATATGGTTTTTTATAGAGATGTGTAACTATATCGAAAATGTAGCTTTCAAGCTCATGAAACTATCAAATATTTGTACAATTATGGGAAAACAGTCATTCGTAATAATGTGTTATTTGACTTGTAACCTTAAGTATTTTGGATTCACTTAGTCTGTGTTGCTATGTGTATACCCTAAGAGTTATAATATAAAAGGCTGATTGATTACAACCATCAATTTAAAAAATGGGAGATCATTAACCCTAACTAATACAATCGAAATCCACTGAAAGAGAATTAACGTTTATGTGAATGGAACTATATTCAGGTTATAATGTGCTTTTTAATTGTGCAATGCTGGTACATCTACATGTAATTAGGCGAAACGTAAATTCTGGATTCTACTGACAGAGAAAAACGAAACATGTAGTATAGCTCTGTTTGTTAGAAAAAATTAAACATTTTTAATTTGTATATGAACAACAACTGATCACAATTCCTTATTAAAATATTCTTTCAGTTTAGTTGAATAATACTGTTGAATAATACTTCGTTTTGAATTTGTATTACTTAAGCTAGACTGATATATATGTGCATCTATGGTAATCTAAAAGACTCATATTACGTAAATTTAAGGAATCATTTGACTTATGTGTACTTTAAGCCTTGTTGTTTTTATATGCATTTTACTATGTGTTATAGCTCATGTATTCGTTCCTTAAGTGTGAGAGTATATGTTTCTGCACACTTATTTCCTCTAGTACATTATTTTGTTGTGTAGTATGTTAATCTCACTGTTTATGTTCCTTACGAATCATTGATCGTTCTATCCTAATTCAACCCCACCTACCGCCGCATAGTTACATGCGAGATACTGGTATTTTGATATGATATATTCCTGATCAGTCTATTTACTGACGTTTTTGGGCTTCTAATACTAAGCTATTCAATACAATTCTACTAATACTATTGATGAGCTGTTACTGCGTTTCTGAATGACTGTGATTTTAATAATAGGGTCTAATAATAATAAGAATAAGACTGGCATCATAAGCGGATTCAAAATTAGGATCATTACTGAATAATACAATTAAGTTATATATATATATATATATATATATATATATATATATATATATGTTGGGTACGGCAAATGTTTTATGTTACTATATATCTTAGCTTATGTTAGATAATTCATGTACTTGATTTAATATATTTTTAGCATATTTCCTTTTATCAGTGTTACCACCAACAGATAACACGTTAATTTATTCGGAACATGCATTTACCACTATCACTCAATTGAATGAGAGTATTCTTATTTCATAAGACAAGTGAAATACTTTTCATGAGTTCAATAATCAATTAATCTGATTAAAAATAACCTTTGACATAGAAAAAGAAACCAACAGTTTTCACTTCTTTTGAAAAAGACCTATTTGGATTTTGAATATCTTGATACTAGTGCATTAGATGAAATTAACTGGTGAACAACAGTGGTAAAATATAGTTTTATTTGGATAAGTTTCAAACCAGTTTAGGAAATCTAATATCAGGTACAAAATGTATTTCAGTAATAGAATGCTTCAAATCGAACTAATGCTTACTTATGCCCTAAATATGTGTAAGAATCACTCATATTTTTTTAGAAGCGTAACTGAATCATATTCTAAGCACCAACTTCTATTATCTAAAATGCTAATCATAAGTAAAACAAAATCATTATAGTTCACAGTGGGATTAAATAGATTATTAATTGTTTACCGACTAATTGATAATTACATGGAGTAGGATATTTTGCCCATAAATACAAAATATGTTATCCTTATTCAAAAATAATTAAATAGAACATGTTTTTATTTAATAAACCCTTATCTATTTACATGTTATTATTATTATAAACTACAATATCAAATAATAAATAATATTTTTGTGTAATCCCAATAAACAGAAAATTTTGGTTTACTGACATTTTGCTGCTTTAATCTAAGTCACTTCTTTAAAGAATGAAAGAATGCTCTGAGAGAATGACTTAAATTAAAGCCCCAAAATATTATAAATAAAAATTTTCTACTTATTAGAATTGTACAAATCTATTATTTATTATAAACGATCTGTTGGGGACCGGAGATTCCCAAAAAATGCAATTGTTCATTACATCAAGCGACAGGAGTTGTATTGATTTTTTGAAAGCTTAATTGATAAACTTTTATCATATTAATGTGAGTCAATGTGAGTTCTACTCACAGAGCATATTTGACAATATTTAATTGTATTAATAAAATGTTTATGATTACAATTTGATGAATAGTCACTCTAAATATACGAATATTTTGTATATAATTGACTCTCACTATCTTATTGGAATAAAGTTTCCTGTCTACTCGTCTTCTGTCTTCTGAATTCGCGATTAGGAGAGTTCAAGGCGTTCGAGTGCTACAAGTGTATGCTGCCAGTCAAGCTATCGAGCACGAAATATAACGCTGTTCAAACCTATACTCGATTCATTTGAAATTATCAAGTCAACTCTTGGTAATGATATGTATATTATATCTAATGTAATAATGTTCCCATCATGATTTATAATATATATTGAAAATAGCTTACCATTTGAAACCAATTATAAAAGTATATGACTAATAGGTAAATTACTATCTACAACATGTCAGTTCCATTCCCAATAGAAATCATCTTTGTGAATTTACAAGCCAAATTTATGATTGATTTTTCTATTTTTCTATTTATTTACTTTCACAATAATTTCAAACTGAAGACTGACCAAAATGTATTTGAGATACCTTAAAGCAATCTTAGTAGTATTGCATTTTTACGGTATGGTGAATAGACTGTTGACAACGGATAACATGTATTCATTTTGTGCACAGTTCAAAATGTTTGCAACTCTTTTAGTTAAACAATATTGAATATATCTCTGTCTAGATATCTAAAATTACATGTTCATATGTATACCAACTGATTGAAGGTAAGTGAATAGTTTGAAAAGTGTTTCTGGAAATAGTGGTAAGTATACAATTATCATTTAGTAGTAATCTTAGAATTAGTTGATGAGAAGTAAAAAGTATAGTAACGTGTGCAGATGTGTATCGTTTAGAATGAAACATAAAATCAAATACATATTAATAACGAATAACCCCAAAAGACAGTCAATATATTCACCAAATGTTTCTTCAGTATTGAATAAATAAATATATATACTTAGTAACGGCCGTTGTTTGCTTGATGAAATCCTTATAACAATCACATCGTTTTAAATAATTTTCAATTTCTAACAATTTAGTTCACGAAGATTGCAATAGGCTAGGAGAGATGTACTTACTACGGAAATAATCAGATTATGTTCATATGTATTTTAAAATCATACATGTTAGGATTTATCAAACACGTGACCTAATACGTCAATCAAGGAACATCTATTGCTAGATTTTCATAAAGAAATTTATTAATAATAATATTAATTATGTTGCGTATAACTAAAAAGCATCAGTAGTCAAGTGAATGTCGGAAAATGTTTTCAAGAGATTATTTATGATCCTTCTAATTATTATCCGGAGAAAGTAACGAAATAAGATGATTTCATTAATTTCCTATTGCCATTATGATTACCATAGAAAAAAAGATCCGAATTTATTATATGCTTTACTCTATAGTAATCATTATCATTAGAATGAAACAGGTGAATATATTGTAGTCTAACCAATTCATCATAGGCAACAGATTTACTAAATCTACGATATGAAATGTCATTCAAATGCATTGCAAAAAAATATAACAAAGATTCATATTCATTATGCTTTGATATATAAAAATACTTTATCAATTGATAAGCTAATTTGTTATTTTTATACTGAATAACATTACAAATCTGTCTGTAAATGGTCTGTAAAACGTTGTGATACTAATACTCATGATGTTACTGTTAATGAAGCTGCATAAAAAGAAATTATAAAGAAAAGCAGAATCTAAATGATTGAGGGTGACTAGTTTCAGTCCATTACAAATCAACGGGAACATACAAGCTTATTCTAATTAAATAATTAATTGTGTTTATATTTATTTATGTTATTATTTCGAATCTAAGAGTTTTCGAAAACGATACTAATATGTTTTGTTATATTTGTTACATGGAATTTTCGGCTAGTTATACTATCATACTACACAAGTACAACTATGCTAATGACGAAACATTGACTACTGTTTATCTCTAGATAACTTCTTTATTTCCAGCAGTGTTATAAGGTAGTGAGAAAAGTGTAATGTAAAAGACCCCCCCCCCCACTACGACCAATTTGTAGCTAACTAATCTTAACAGTTAGTGTTTTTGTACTATTGTTAAGTGAGTGTATTAAGTTAAGCTAATGAAACTTCTTTACTACAATTGCATATTAGATATGAAGCAACGATATTTGAAGGCTGATTAACTTGTAGGTTGTATTACAGACTGACTTGGATTTAATAAACACTGGAAGATATGAAGTGATAAGTAGATGTTTCGTATTAGTAAAGAAATTTTTAAAAGTAGAAACCAATCCAGAGGTAGAATAGTAGACCATAGAGTTCCACGTTGATTAGTTGTAATATTATGATAGCCCATTATCCATTGCTAGTCGTGCTAGTTAGTTTGCAAACATTTTAGTAACATGGATACTCCTCAGTAGAATAAATATATACAGAGAGTTAAGTTGAAATTCATACTTATTTCTATGCGATTACGTTTCGTATGATAATCACAGTTTCATTAAAAAATAAGATGATAACAGCCAGAGGAATTTAACAAAAGATCAACTGAAATTATTCTGAAAGACATATTGAGATATCAATAGATTATCACCATTCCTATAAAAATGACTAAATCACAGTAAAAAAGTAATAAGAACAAATTAGTTCGTAAAAGACTCTAAATTTTTGCAAAATTATGTTAAGAAAACAATTTGTATGGTTGTTCATATTTGCCACAAATTGATGTTAGTAGAATGAATTTGTATATTCCCATTGATTTGTTATAGACTGAAGCTGGTCAGTCACGAACCGGACTGAGTTCGAATCCCACTGTGAACATCAACATTGGGATGCAGGTACATCCAGCCGATGAGTCCCAAATAGGACGAAACGCGCGTCCTGGATTCCACTTGCCAGTCACAATACAAATTAAATTGATGTTAGTTGGGTATCACTAAAATCTAGTGAGCATTGGGCAGTTACTTCTTTCTAGTATGAGACCCATCAACTGTGTACACCCTTGATTTCGCTAAGGAAAGGGCTATTGATCGGTAGGTGTTCAGTGGCATTATTCCCATTGTTAGTGAATTAAGGTGGATTCATGAAGTCCGATATTAAGTTTAGTTTCTGCTGGTACCCAGCCAACATCAATCTATGATAAATACTAACAATTAGACTTAGTGCCTAAATCAACGGAACTACTTTATTTCAAATAATTTGAACATCTAAGACATTCATTACCTTTTATACTGAATTAACAACAATTATATTCAACAAGAGTTAGATATTAAACTCCGCCTACAGCTCTTCTAGGGTTACTCCCGGTCCGAAGTCCAAGTAAAAGAGGAAGGTTGGGCATGGGGCTAGCATTCACATTCCTGAGAATACAAACTTGCTAAAAAACACGCTGATCAGATTAAACAAGCTGAACCATTTAAACTCTGTCTGGAGATAGGAAGGAATGGCAATGACCCCGAATGATGAAAGCCGAGATTCTTCAGAAGTCATGAAGCCGATGACACTTCTAACAACAAGAGCAATCATTTTTATGAATATGTGGAATGTTCGAACAATGTGGGAGGTCGGGAAGGTCAATAAAATAGCTGCAGAAATGTAGAGGTACAACTTGACAGTGCTCAGAATCAGCGAAACCCATTGGACTCAATCTAAACAGAAAACATTGGCTACGGGAGAGATGCTACTATACTCCAATCACAAAGAGAAAAAGGCTTCACACACCCAAGGAGTTGCACTGATGCTGTCCAAGAAGGCAAGCAATGCACTTGTAGGATGGAAACCGCATGGACCCAGGATTATCAAAGTATCTTTCAAGACAATGAAGAAGGGGATCATAATGAATATTATCCAATGTTATGCACCCACCAATGACGACAACAACGAGGACAAAGATCAGTTTTGTGATAGGCTGCAATCAATTATAGTGAAGTATTCAGGAAAGGATCTGAAAATCCTGATGGGCGGACCTAAACACAAAATTTGAAATGGACAACACCGTATATAAAGAAATCACTAGATGACAGAGACTGGAAGATAGAAATGAGAATGGTTAAGGATTTACAAATCTATGCGCTTTCAACAAAATGGTTATAGGTGGTTATATATTCCCCCACAAACACATATAAAAAGGTTACATGGGTCTCACCATATCATACTACAGAGAATCAAAACGATCATATATCCATCAACAAAAAGGTCAGAAGATCAATGGAAGATGTGAAAACAAGGACAGGAGCTGATAGAGCTTCAGATCTATACCTGGTAGTTGCTAAAATTAAACTGAAGCTAAAGAAGGAATGGACAACTGGAGTAACAATATTACAACGGTTTAGTACAATTTTTCTTCGAGAAACTGACAAACTCAAGGAATTCGAAATAGCTCTGAACAACAGGTTCCAAGCCTTACAGGTTCTACTGAAAGATAAAGCACCGATTATAAGAAACAGATCTCCACTGAGACATCTGACATAAATTCAAGAAAGTAGGGACAAGAAGGCAGAAATTAGTAACAGCCGAACAAGACAGCAGATAAAATCAAGGCACAAACTGAATAGCATAGAAGTTAATAAGCAACTAAAGAAGATAGTTGGAGCCGACAATAAGAAGCATATCGAAGACCTTGCAACGACAGCGCATAAAGCTGCAAGAGAAGGAAATATGAAACAGCTATATGACACAACGAAAAAACTGGCAGGTAAATATAGTAAATCAGAGCGACCGATCAAGAACAAAGATGGCAAACAAATCGCCAAGATTCAAGAACAAAAGAACAGATGGGTAGAACACTTTGAGGAACTCTTGAATAGGCCAGCTCCACTGAACCCACCAGACATTGAAGCAGCACCTAAAGATCTCTCGATAGATGTCACTTCACGAACGATGGAAGAAATCAAGATAGCCATTAGACGAATCAAAAGTGTGACTCGATGATTTGAACTTCGTGGATGATCTAGCTCAACTAGCCCATACACACCAAAAAATGCAAGTAAAGACAACCAACGTTGCAGCAAACTCAGCATCAGTAGGCCTGAACATACAAAAGAAGAAAAGCAAGATCCTCAAATGCAACACAGTGAACAAAAACCAAATTGAACTTGATAAACTCTGAAAGTGGTGGATACTTTCATGCACCTGGGAAGCATCATCGATGAACGAGGACGATTCAATTCAGATGTAAGGGCAAGGATTGACGAAGAAAGAGCAGTATTCCTATAGTTGAAGAACATGTGAAACTCAAAACAACTGTCAACCAACCTCAAACTCAGACTCTTCAATTCGAACGCCAAGACAGTTCTTCTGTATGGAGCTGAAACGTAGAGAACTACTTCAAACATCTTTAGAAGGGTACAAGTAATTATAAACAATTGTCTACGTAAGATACTGAATGTCCACTTACCGGGAACCATCATCATCAGCCTACTATGGGAGAGAACAAACCAACTTCCATTCGAAGAGGAAATCAAAAGACGACGTTGGAAATGGATAGGACATACATTGTGGAAATCATCAGTTTACATGATGATGCAAGCATTATGTTGGAATCCTATTGGGAAACGGAAGAAAAGATAGCAAGGTTAAAGTACACACTGCGTCGAGCATTGGAAGCAGATATTAAAAGGATGAACAGGAACTGGAAACATGATGAAAATTATTCCTCAGGACAGAGTTGAATGGAGAATATTGGTGAGCGTTCTATGCTCCTCTGGGAATGGGTAACGGGCGTAAACAAGTAAGTGAGTATCAGATATTCAACGTTACTTACTTTATAGACAAAATAATTTAATAATTTCATGACTGTAGTACATTAAGAACACAATCCTCTTAGTTTAACACTTCATACTAATGAAGACCTAATAGAAAGTACTTAATAAGCATTCCCCTGAAGTGTAATACAAGTTAAGAATCCCACAAATTCAACCTAATATTAAAAAAATCAAGTCAGTATGCTAAAATGATCTTGTAAACAACTGTATTTGTCTGGCAAGTAGACTTATTTTAGTATGTTTTATGTAATGAATGAATTTTAAGTTGTGGGTGTTGGGGGGCAGGAAACTACTTGAAAATATCTTAAAGCAGAATTTAGATATTTGGATAATGATATCGATCAGATCTTGAGAAATTGTTTGATAATAATTACCCTCAACGTATTTTCATTGGCAATGAAAATGTTTGTGATTACAAATATCGACTCAGATTGAGGAAAGATTTGGTGATCATTGATGTAAGTTTTTCACATTAGTCTTTTAGCAAGTATAAGGTAAAGTACAAGTATTGTTTACAATGAGATGTAGGATAATTTATATAATGTCCTACTGATAACATAACCTTGTGAGTTATGAGGAGGGGTGGTTACGTGCGCATTTCGAGATCCCTTCATACAATATTCTATTAAAAAATATATCTTTTATTATTTCCTACTAGAAACAGATGAGACACTTGTAAACTACTGAATAATCATGACCAAGTTGACTCACGACCAGATACTGAAGTATGCAAATGTAATCACAGATTATTAATTACGTAATTAATTTCTGCTTAAAAAACACAGAATGTAAGTAATAAAGTCTCCCACATCTACGAGATAAATAAATAAATAACCTGACCAATATCTATGTCTTTGTGACCGATAAGTTGTTAGCAACCATCATAAACTACTATTACTGACCTGAATGAACCGTAAAAAGGTAACACAAACTTCACAATAAATAACTATTAGAAGAAAGCATACAATCGCAAATGTACACGATATACTTTCTCTTAGATGGGACAAACGCTTAGGTTCTTATTGATTTATTACAGCCCACGATACAATACATCTAAATTATCTAGGGTATCCGGATTCTTTGTCTGATTCCCTCGATAGTCTGTAATTCAATCAGATACCACGATTTGTTTCTTCCCAGCCTACAGCTAATCCAAAAGACTAGACTTGTAAGAAGATTATATTGTGGAGCAAAATATGAGACGAGATTAGCTAACAACGTTTATATATCTCACATTTGAAATACAATTAAATGATGAAAGTTTACAAATCAATCTTACAAGAAAATCAATACAGCGCCTTCCGCTTGATTTATTGAACGATTGTATTTTTGGGGTTTTTGAATCTCCAACAGAACACAGACAGTTTCGGTATAATACATCCATATGGCAAATACAAAATAGAATATGATATATCCCGTAGATTCCAGTGTTAACTAAAATTCATATTTACATCCATATACACCTTATCCATATCAACCAAATAACTAGATCAAAGTCATCATCTTAACCATGTATATAGTGAGAATAAAGATTGATCAAATTTACATACCCATACAAAGTAAAACTTCATCCACTTTGATTTAATGATTCCAGTTTTCATATCAATAGGAAATAATTGAAAAGACAAGTTAACTAGAAAAGGTACTGAAAATTTGATTATTTACAATTAAACGAAGTAATCTGCATTTTAGTAGCACAAGAAACAAAAACTGAAAATTAATTAAATTTGTTTAGAAAACAAAAGACTGATCGGGTAGTAGCTAGTAAGGCATTTAGTGTTTCATATCTAGTACTCATTGTTGACGTTAATCAAATTAGTTATTATAATTGTTTCTTTTCTCTCTTTTAAAAGAAAAATACTTCTATTAGGATGGTTATTTTTGTGGAGATTGGTATTTTTAGTTGGTTGAATATGTCATACATTGGTCTTAGTAGAGTACTATTGCAAACAAGGAAGCACTGGACAGCTGTTTCGCTCTAGTGTTGAACTCCTCAGCAGTACTCACTCTAGATTTAGCACCAAAGGCTTCAAGTTGACGGCGAGCACCTAACCCTCTCCACTAATGGGTTCATTCCAAATGAACTATAATAATCAGCTTACTGGTGACTAACTCCAAGATGTTTCTGAAGCCCTAGTAAGAAGTCGTAACCGGTGGAGTTTAAACTTGTCGGGAATGAAACGGTTATCACTAATCACAATCGATGATTGTCGCACCATATATCACAAGTTTATGGAAGTGGGAATTCTACAATCGGATGTCGACCCAGTGGTGTGGATGGCTATGCGTTCACCGACACCCTGGAGCTCCTGGCCCGGAATCTGGGGTGTGCACTGCTGAGGAGTTCTTCACTAGAACAAAACAGCTGTCCAGTGCTCCTTGTTTTACGATGGTACCCCTGCTAACATTAATCTGTTACATATTCAATCAATTAGAAAACTATTTATTAGTAGTTTAAGTATAAGTAGAAAAAACCAGTAATTATAGTTGAGTGTTATGTAAACACCCGCATTTGTAGTTAATAACACGAATTTATTTGGTTTAGATAACCAGTGAAATTCAAGGAATACTAGGTAACTGCTTTATCCTAGTATGAAATTCCTCAAATGTTAGTATCCACTGCTTATATCAGAAGAAGGATCTCAAATTTTACAATTTTACGTATGGTACATTAACATGAAGAAAAATTCCTTTAACCAAAATGATTTATTCAATCCTTTGAACAACTAGTATATATGTAAGTATATATATAGATTTTATTGTTATTATTATTATTATTAATGATTTGTGTTTTCATGTTATCAAATGTGCACAAGCTTAAATAATGATCCTATTTTAAATAATAGAGTCTATGGTAGTTCTAACGTCTTCTTGATTAAAAAAAACAGCATTGTTCGATTAATCTTCAACCACGTAGTAGGTTGACCTTTTGGTATATATAAAGTCAATGTCGCTATGTCTGTAGATTAGAGATTAACCCGAATGTGACCTAGTGATTCTTCAAATTTTCTCTGTGTATGAATTTCATGCTTTATCAGTCAAAATGGTGTCTATGTTTGTCTGCGCATATCAAGATGATTAACAACACTTTATATTGTTCCACTATCAGCACGTGTTCATACAAGCTTAGATGGAAGGGGGGTTGCCCACTTCGTCCAAAATAATTTGAAGAGTTTGTCGTTGTTTTATCTATACTACAGAATTTATTTAACATATTACATCTTTAGTTCACTGAAGGTTTTGATCATTCGTTACAATCTGATCAACCCTACAATAAACTAGATTATATATATGCAACCAAGTGAACCAAATGTCCCAAAATCTATAGCCAAAAATAGGAAAATACTGAGGATTTGTCATGTTAGTAAGTGTGATTTCGTTAACTAAGTCAAAATGTTATAAATATGAAGCGAAATAGCTAACGATGACAATGACTGTAATAATGGCATATACTTAAACAAAAGCTACAGAGTCAAAAAACAAAGGGTCTGCATTAGAAACCAAGTAACCTTTGAATAGAATCAAAGCCACTGAAGGTTGACTAGCTCATTTTGAGGTCATACTATTATAGTGAAGCATAAGATGAGAAGTTATTGGAGATGAGTATATGAGATGAACAGACGAAACAGACACCATAGGGTTTGAAAGCATTAATTATTAAAAGTCTGTAAAGACTAATGAATTTCGTTTGTATGACGACTCTTTAGTTTATACCTTGGAAGTTTTTCTCCTGGCTTATCATTTATAAAAGTATACCATGTTAACTATTAGATATTTGCTATAAAATCTAAACACTAATCACCCGTCACAAGGTCCGAAATTCTAAAGTATAACTCCTGGTAGTGTTGCGAATGAGCCCTGCTGGAGAATTCAAATACAAGCATGAAACGCCACTTCTGTTTCTTTATTTTCATTGCGTATCTACCATTATTTTATAGTTTTCGATTCACTATCACCTACATTCTTGTACATAAACGTACGGTTCTATGTGTAATCACCAGTAATTTTCTTAAAATAACACTGGATAAGCAGTGATCAGGTTCGTCAAGTTAAATACGGCAAAATGCTTAAATTTAATTTAAAAAATGGTTGTTTCATTTATAGGAACTCAATTTAGATTCATTCTTATGAATCATTAAACAACAAGATCTGCATCTATTTCCACATTATTCTTTCCAAGAATCAAGAAAACTGATGAATTAAGTTTAATAAACACATGCCTGCACCAATCAACATAAACAACACAAATATTATATCAAAACAATAAGTTAAATCTCTATTTTAAATTTTCTTGTTGAAGATCGGAAACATTTTATATTTCAATAAGCCATTCATGATGCTACTCTATGAAGCATTCATACAAAAACACTATAAACATGACTGTTCCTTTCTTTTACTTTCAATTAAACGTTATCACAAGTGTTCAATGTTTACTTTACCTACAAATAAGGATTGCTGAAAAATATTAAAAATAGTTTATACATGAATGATCCTATCGAATCTAATTGTATAACAAGATTTAGTTATTTTATTCCCATCATTCCTCACAGAATGAAAAAAAACTACGAAAATAAATGAAATGCTGTAAGGTTACCATTATTTGCTTAATTTTAAGTAATACGGAGGTTATGACAATTTTAGTAACGTATCACATAACATTTGTGTGTGTGTGTGTATTATTGCCTATTATGACTCTGAAAACACATCTGAATGTACTATTTAAAATGTATTTCAAAAACATTAGTTCTTCTTTAACTTTACTTAGTATTTCATGTGCTTAACTAATAAATATACATAGTCTGTCTTAATGTATGGAATTGAAGTTTAGTGGTTAATATGTTTCACTTTTAACCACTAGCTTGAAAGTTTGAATACCACTTCGCTTCATTGGTCATTTATGTAGTATCATTAGATCTAAGGTATAAACTGTGACTCAAAGCCAAACTTTATTTGTTAATTGAGTTGCATTAATTAATCAGTCAATCAAATCTTAGTCTAATATTCAATAAGTAAGCGAAACAAATAAACGAATTCGGAAAATGGCATAGATAAAACATGGAAAGTATTAATGAGTATAAATGAATCGTATATGTTATATACCGCCTTTTAATTATATATTGTTTTCATCTTCAAAATAAGATCTGATTAGGCTTCTTGAATGTAAATGAACTGAAATATGTGAAGGAATTATAATATAGAGATGAAAATACAGATGATTGTAACTGTGTTGTAGAGTCTGTAGAATTTAAATTTTACATCACCAAATGGTTTAAATTGAACAACCATTTAAGACCAAGAAGATTTCGATAACTATTTCGCCCCAGTGTGAGACACTTTAGATGTGTTCATCCATGATCCCACCAAGGAATCGAACCCAGGGCTTTCAGGCCTCACGGAGAACGCCTCATCACTTGACTACTGAGCAGACTCCCAGCTGTTAATATTTCTAGCTCAATCAATCAGCAATATATTTTGCAACCCTATCCAAGGTCACTATTGAGTAGCTACTTCGTACCCGACATGGTTGACTCCACTGGTTACGTAAACAGAAAAGCATTTTTATGAAGAATTATTTATTATATTTTTCACCCTATTTCAAATTAAACAGCATGATTTCTAAAGTATTCAACAGATAAACTTGAAAATAGTTCCAAGATACTACTAGCTTATAGTTTGATAAATGACATTTAATTTGAACACTTAGCGTTTAATGCCAAAAATCAAGGTTTTTCGTAAAGTAAACTCACCATACTGTAAGTACACGCACTAAATGTTACTGTTATTCTTGTAAAGTTATCATAGTGTTTTTTTTAAGGTAAATCATACAAGTTAAATAAGGATGAAAAATACCAACCATGAACTATCGGCCATGCCAAATGAATTGTTAGCCTGTGAAATAATAGCACTGTATGTAATAATAGTAGATAAGGGTAAGTGCAGTATGCTGAAAGTGTCTTTTGTTATTGCGACACACTAATAAATGTGAATAATTTTACATGGATATTTGATTCTAACTCTGAAACTTGGCATTTACCCAATCTTAGTGATTCATGCATATAAGTTGTACAAGTATTCACCCTTTCATGAATTGTCTAGTTCTTAAGTAATTCACACAGTATATGTTCAAACTACTATGTGCAAACGACACTGAAGAATTGTTTTATAACTCTATGTGTTAAATTAGTTATTATATCTGTTAAAAATGTTTTATAGACTGGTAGTTTAAGTCTGAAAGAAGTTTTACGTTGGCTAATCATTGTGTAGTGGCTGATATGATGTTTATCATGCCATTAATAGTGCTGACCTAATTTTACTGATCGGTTTGTAATGTGTTCATTAGTTTAAGTACCTCGATATCACTGGAGCTATGTGGAGCTTGAAGGTAGTTTGTGGAGTAGTCGATTAGGAACAGGGTAGTTTTTCAGCGAATTACTTACTTAGTGGTCTGTTGGAAAAAAATATGCCAGTAACAATCACAGCTCCACTGTGTAGTGCACTATTAATCTGATAATCAAGAAAATGATGTTGTAGTTCATAACTCATGCATTACTATAACTGACTATCTTTTGAAATTTGAACTCTGATCATTCTAATTCAATCATTTATTGATTCATTCATTTCAAACTGATTACTGTATATATATTCCAGTATCGTTAATGATACCCTATTGATTTACGTCAATAAAATTAAAAATGAAGTACCCTAAGAAGAACTAGTTGATATGCCTAGATTTACAGGATTCCTACTAATCGATACAATCTTGTATTTCGACCACTGTAATATGTGTCAAATATGTTTTTTTTGGAGGTGAAATTAATCTCTCAGCAAGTTCAGATTAGTATCTTTTGACTAAATAATAATCGGTTGACAGATTAATTCGAAAAAATCATCATAGCTAACTTATTATCTGTTGCAATATGATGATTAGCATATTTAGACGTAATAGTGAACTAACACTAAATTATAGAGCATAACTTTACATTATTGTGTTTAGACATTTATCATGTTGCTACATCGGAAATACACAATCATCAGTGCCAATGAACACTATTTACATTAAAACAATAGTCAAAGAATATTGGGGGGAAAAATGTTTCTTGACTGAAAAATTATAAATAATTTTTTGCTTGATTACTGTAAAAATTTAATTTATTTTTACAAGTCTCTAATTATGACTCATACAATTTAAATACCCGACGTATTTGGATCTTTCTGTTAATTTTTCATAGGCTAAAATTGAATAGCCTCTGTTACCATATAGTACATCCTGGAATGCAGGTACCTTTAACTGACGAGTCCTAAATAGGACGAAACGCGCATTCTGGATTCCACTTGCTAATCACAATTCAACTTAAACAATACTTGGTTATATCAGCGTTATTTTTTTGCTTCTATTTATTTCTAATTTTCAAGTAAAACATTTCATTCGATTATTTTGTCTAGTATATGCTGTTCTACAGAAAACGTCACGTAACAAATCAATAGATAAGAGTTGACGGCAGATACTTCAACTATTATTAACCAGTTTATCAATAAAAGTTATTCCGACTGTAAAGTTCAGGAAAACCGAGGAAATGATTTCATGAAATCAAATTAAATTATACTACTACTTTAGAATAGAAATTTGCAATTAATTATTTGAATTAGTTACTTGAATGAAATCACTTGAAGTAGTAATGATAACTTCAGCAAAATTTTCAATTTGTGAATAAAGATAGTAGCGTATAGTTGTTGACATCGTCATTTGTAACGGATTAAAATACTAATGAAACAGCTACATAGTTCATGTTATAGTATGTTTTATTATATTGACTGTTTAACAAAAACCTAGAAAGTAGGTAAAAGAATATCTGTAATATTCATGTGTATGTGCTTGAATTTTCCCACTATAAATGTTAATGACAGTGACGAACCAATCTCTGATGACATATTTACATTTTGTTAATCTTTGATTGGTGTTCCTCTTTGTTGCATGTTTTACAATAGTTGAATAATGTTTAGTATTGGAATCACGAACGTGCATTCTATCACCGATGGAACAACTGGAATAGATACATATGAATTCCAGTGTTGATGATCCCATTAGGATTCAAATCCAGTACCATTCGCTTTAAAAATCAATGAGTTATTCATTGGTCAGTCATTTTAGTTAGTAAATAACATAGTTGACGTGTGTAAAACTATATATATAGGTAAATATTGAAGCCTGTATTTATTCTCATACGATGAGCAAATGAAAATACTTAACATTAACATGAGTGGGATCCTAAATAAAATGGTGGTATTGGTACTCAAAAGGTATTTACGATTACGTAAAATAACTACAGTGGTTATAATTACATTTTATGCAAAAAATATCTGTTTGCCACTCACTAACCGACCACTGGTTACTACTCACTTTAACGATAAGTTACCTGGTTTCTCTACATTCCTATGTTTTTAAGAATTTAATTGCTCCTGAGGCGTCTAGGCGTACGATTAGACAATTTAACCAACCAGCCAACGGGTGCTGGCCATCTTAGTATAGAAAGGTTCCGTTAATCATATACACAATTCTGTTTTGTCACAAACAGTAGATAGTGAGCATGCAGCAGGTAGAATTAAGGCACTTAGAGTGTTGTATCATGTGCCAACAAACTTTCCATTTGGGGTTCGATGTCATCACCTACATATAGCAGAGGCTATAGGATTTCAAGTTAACAGGTTCACTCTGTGTTCGAAAGAAATATGTGACAATCCTACCCCATCTGTGACTACAAACCACATAACAAACAGTTTACCTATTTCTTTACACTCTTTGCTTGCACTTACTTAACACCCTTTATACCTGTTCTCCATTCTCTGTATCTGACGAGATGATTTTCACACTTTCTATTTTCGAATAATTATTTCATTATTATTATAAAACTATTGATTTAAGGAGGTTAATATCCTAAGTTTGACCTACTTTCTGTAATGAAATGTTAATCTAAGTTATAATTACTCTTATCCGTTTTATGCTATAATGTATGCTATAATGTATGTTCATACTGTTATTAATTTCCTTATCATTACTACGAGTACAATTACCTTCCTACTGACTGTTTATGCTTTTCACACATGATTAGTTGCGTAATCCACCCATTCCATTGTTATTATTAACTCACAAATTAGCTCGATTGGCTTAATATTTTTCATACTTGCCCGATGAAGATCTAATTGATGAAATCATATTGTTAATTTATGTAATGCTTTAATTCATATAGTAAGGCTTTTTAATATTTTAAAGTTATTTTATTGTATCCATCCCAAAGTTTAAACTGGTTAACGTTTTTTTTGGCGAACTAGAGCAGAAAAAATCAAAGCACAAACTGAATACACAGAAGCTAATAAAAAATTAAAGGAGACCGTTGCAGCCGACAAAAGAAGCACATCGAAGGCCTTGCAATGACAGCGCATAAAGCTGCAAGAGAAGGAAATATGAAACAGCTATATGACACAACAAAGAAACTGGCAGACAAATATAATAAATCAAAGCGACCGGTCAAGAACAAAGAAGGCAAACTAATCACCAAGATTCAAGAACAAAGAAACAGATGGGTAAAACATTTTGAGGAACATATGAATAGGCCAGCTCCACCAAACCCACCAGACATTGAAGCAGCACCTACAGATCTTTCGATAGATGTCACACCACATAAGGGGAAAAGCAAGATCCCCAAATGCAACACAGGCAACACAAACCAAATTGAACTTGATGGAGAAACTCTGGAAGAGGTGGATACTTTCATGCACCTGGGAAGCATCATCGATGAACAAGGACGATTCAATGCAGATGTAAGAGCAAGGATTGACAAAGAAAGGGCAGTATTCCTACATTTGAAAAATATATTGACTTAAAACAACTATCAACCAACCTCAAACTTAGACTCTTCAATTCGAAACTACTTCACACATCCTCAGAAGGATACAAGCATTTATAAACAATTGTCTACGTAAGATACCGAATGTCCACTTACCGGGAACCATCATCATCAGCCTACTATGGGAGAGAACAAACCAACTTCAAGCCGAAGAGGAAATCTGGAAACGACGTTGGAAATGGATAGGATATACATTGTGGAAATCATCAGTCTTTATGACGATGCAAGTATTATGTTGGAATCCTATTGGGAAACGGAAGAAAAGATAGCAAGGCTAAAGCACACACTGCGTCGAGCATCGGAAGCAGATATGAAGATGATGAACATGAACTGGAAACAGGTGGAAATTATTCCTCAGGTCAGAGTTAAATGGAGAAATACTGGTGAGCCTTTTATGCTCCTCTGTGACGGGCCTAAGTGAGTTAGTTATTATCCTAAAGTTAAGATTATTTTAAATCACTATGATACATAATGTTTATTACTTAAGTAATTAATTTATTTAGCATTAAAGCAAATAAACTGTCAACTCAGTATATTTATACAATGAACATAATTAAATGATGTTGTAATATACTAACAGTCACATATGAAAAGATCTATCTCCAACACTAATTCACATGATTTCCAGTCTAGTAATCACATTTTATTCTTTATTTCTTCAAATATAACACACAGATACGTTTTCGTTTAGCAAACTACACATTGAAAATATATTTACCATGTTCTATTCAATAAAAAATGAACAAAATAACAACAGTTATAAACTTGTGACAGTAATGAGATCTATTTTGTTTGATTTTTTTCATCATGTTAATCACTTTGTAAAAGTTTTGAAATTTGTTTTTTGAAAAAAGGAAGAGTTTTTTTCTTCATTTTTATAACATGAATCAAGTTTAATCTTGCCTACTATGTAGATAATTAGCTACTTCTACAGTGAAATCTGTACAAACAAAAAGAGCATTTATCATCACTAATATTCAGATTTTAATCTTTATTGCTTGAAATAGATTAATCTCGGTTAAGTAGCACTAGAAGCCAAGGAACCTTTGATAGCTACCTTCCCTTAGTTTAAGGCTCCTCAGTAGTGCACCTCATAGATTCCCAGTTATGAATGCCTGATATCAATGTAGACGCCTAACTATTACCAACACTGGTCAAGAGTTTACTGGTAGAATTTCTAAGTTTTCAGTGAAACTCAACTGTGATTGATCTGTTGGGAATACAAGCAACCAATTTAAATACCAATCTTAACAAAACCACCTCAGTGTAACCATAATAATCAACACATTAGTGACTGACAATATCTTGCTTCTAAAGTTCTAGTGAAAAATCGAGACTGGTGGATTTCAAACATATCGAGAGAGAGGATAGTAATTACTAATGATGGAGACTGATAGCGATGCTATATCACAAACTGATTAAGGGTATAATTCTACCATCTGGCAGCTGATGGTTAATCGTTCATGATTTCGATTAACTGATGGAATCGAGAGGTAAGTGCTTCTAAGAAGTCCTACTACTGGAGTTAAAACAGTTGTACCAAATCGAGATATACTTTTATGAAAACGCCATAGTTTCTTTTCTTAATCTAAATTTTCATAAATCGAATTCATATTATGTTCATAAAATATTAAAATCACTCAACGATAACCTATTGGTTGAATGTTGTAATTATTTTCTATTACTTCCAAAATACAGTCCATTTAGGATAAAACTATTTACCATTAGTTGTATGAACTTATAAACTGAAAACCCAAACAAGTAGTTAATCTAAGATATATTACATATATACAAAATGTAAGTAATCGTTTAACAACAATAATCATCAGTTCACGGTCACAGCATAGTTACAAAATGGTATATCGTACTTATCCACACATAAATAAGCAGACATTTATAAATAAACCAGTAAATATGCTATCACAACATTTTATAATGTATTACTCGAAGTTAAAGTGAAAACTGTAGCAGGATAATTATCAATATCTCAATGCTAACTGTTCTATCTACTGGTATGTATTATTATGGGTATATAGTTGCTTACTAATGAGTACTATCATATTGCTGTACTAACTAAGAGAATATGATAATAACGAATAGATTGACGTCATTAAATTATCACCTAAAGATGGATTGAATTAAGATAGATAGACATTTCTTTGTAATATTCTTGATATCCTTCGATTGCTATGATTCTTCAGAAAGACTAAACCTTATTTACATCAATAGACAAGTAAGTACTTCAGTGGGCACTTTCGTGTAATGCCCAAGTAAGTAAGAGAATATCAAGTTAATATTACTCTAGCAAATAATCGCTATCCTCTGATTATTGATTACTATGTGTGGAAAAACTGAAAACCAAGTTACTAAGTTGTCAACCACTGAAAAATATTAGCATCAACTGTGTTAATCTTAAAAGTAACACTAGTGTAAAATGTGACCGTAAAAATAATGAGTTTCCAGGTGCATGCCATTTGTATGAAGATAATGAGTTATGAAACAAAGGACGGGTGAAATGTGTCATGTAATTTGAATCGAAGAAATTCTTAGTTACTCAATTTAGCGAAAGTGCAATAACGTCAGAAATAACTTAATTTGGACAGTGTCATATTCTTCTGATTATGTAGTAAAGTTAATCTCAAAATGTATATAACATTTATCTTAGAGAAAAATCAGTGAATAAAGTGTCTTATCGATGTTCTAGGTAAGTAAATCAAAGTAATTTGAATTGTAAACTGTAGGTAGATATCAGAATGACTTATGATAGCTAGCGGCCAAGAAGATATAGTGATACGGATTTTGCTTACGGTAGTTAAAGGAAAAAAGAACAGCCTAACATGTCTGCCTTTATAACTAAGCGAAAAAATTAATATAAATTGTGTTTCAGTAATACGAAAACAAACAAGTTAGTATGTCAATTTGTATTTTAATTTGATATCATGAAGTTGACCAGGGTTAGACTATCCATCGTAAACAAGGCGGTAATGGATAGCCTCATTGTTTTAATATGCGAATTCCTTAGCACTGTGCCCTCACAAGACCATAAGAACTGCATGTTTCACGGTGAACTGCAAACTATTCGACTGCTAAGCAGGTTCACAAAGGTTGAGATTTCTCATTTCAGACAGTTGGTGATAACCTTTGTCATCTAAATCCAACATATAATACTATGAGTTCTAATCACAAGATTTGTCAGTATAGTCCTATTATTTCAAGCAATTACAAACCAGTCACAATGGCATCAACATACGATTCACATGTTTCAACAATTTGACTTTGTTTTTTCATTTAAAAGTGAGTTGGCCAAACCTTTTGTAAGAATCACCCGACAAAATTTTATGACATTCGGCTAAAAACTCCCCACAAACAGTGATTTAGGCAGATATGATTTTTCGGAGGTTAGTCATTAATTCGTTGTTTGTAGTTATTACAGTTTGACTAAGATTGAGTATCACTTACATATTAGATCAAAACAACTGTCTAGAATTCTATGGTTTTCAGTAGAACCTAACTGCAATTAATGCAAATAAGAAGTTTGTTATTTATTTAAAAAAATTATCTTGCTATAGTTCACCACTTGTGTTCCGCTGAATAACAACAGAAACACATCTTGATGAAAGACAAAATGGGTAATAATGCAATTTTAGTACAAACTAAGTTTTACGTATTGAGGTATTATCCACGAAAAGTAGTGTTTGTATCTAGGCATTAAATAAGACAAGGTTGAATCGTAATAGTACGGAAATTTAGAAGATAATCGGAAATACTCCATAATTTCGTATCCTTATAAGAGTATGATAGTACCTACTTGAATTGATGAGGTTTCCTGAAGACAGATAAGTATTACGTTTTGCTGATTGTATTCATTGCAGATTGTAATCGGTTGAGTATCAGTGAAAACCAGGGGTCACTAGACAGTTGTTTCGTCCTAGTATTAGACTCTTCGTCTGTGTGAACCTTCAATTCCACCAAAAATTGAATCAAGTGACTTCAGGGTAGCGAATGCCTAGCTCTCTGCACGATTGGGATGGTATCCAATAACATAATTCTAAATTGCACCAAATTGTGATATGATGCGATAATCATCCACTGTCATTGGTAATAGTTATTTCGCTCTCGATAAGTCACACCTCGCCAGTAATGCAGAGCGTTGGGCGTTCGCCAACACTGGGGGAGGGGCTCCGAATTCGATGTCCTGGTGGAATGATGAGTTTGCATCGCTTTTTAGTCTTATTATAGGACGAAACAGCAGTCTGAGGCTCCCTGGTTTTCGACAGTATCCAACGAACATCAATTTCTGATAATATTGTTCAGAAAGATGGCATTTTGTTGAAATGTCGAAGAAATTAAAATTACTACTTCCTCATGTCGATGTTGACTACTGATTACATAAAATTTAACTAGCAAGCAACTTAGTATATTTATTGATTTATCACCTTACACTAGTAGTACGATATCAGCGAATATAGCTCAATGCCTTTTTATAGTTTCTAATGATTATTTATTTATGTGTTCATCTATTAATACTAAACTAGTTGTTAACCCACAGCTATAGTAATGTGAAATAACCCATTGAACCTCATCAAACTATATTTGTTAGAATGAAGCTGAAACAGAAATATATTCCACATTTTGACTTATTTTATAGCTTTGTTTTGAAGACGAATCTAATTACAATGGGGGTATAAACATAAAATTAGTAGATAAACTTAAATAGCATGCTTAAATACCATACATCGAATTGTAATGAGTCAGCAACAGAATTTAACTAAAAAGATCTATAAAGTAATTAATATAGGAATAAAGCTGAATAAGCGATGAACATTTACTTTTCGGTGATATTATTTGTCATAACTGTACAATCCTGTTCATAGTAATTGTTACATAATCTCATTTTATATTAATAAGAAGAGAGATTATATCATATAAATATTTAGAAATTTCAATTATCCCAAGAAAGTTACGTAATGATTCAAATGACAAAGAATTAACCTAAGAAAAAAAATAATTCACAGATCTGAAAAATGAGAGGCGATTGTCTATTTAACAGATATCAACATAAAGAAATGAGATAATTGACGAATATAGAAACAATACTAAAAAGGACCGAAAACTTTTTGTAAAAGTTGACTACTGCCTATGACAAAATAAACAACGAGCAAATCGGCAAAAATGTTTTAGGGCGACGGTAATGTATGACAAACTTGATCCCAATGGATTTGTATTCTCTCACTGCGAAAATATGTGAGAAATACTTGTTCACCAATTACAATATCTTAAATTTCCACTGTTCGGCAAAACTGCTAAGTTTTTTTTTACATCACGAATTGGTATGAAATAGACAGCAACTGATCGTCAGGAAGCATTGAATGGCTGATTCATTCCAGTATGGAACTCTCCAACAGTACGCATCCACAGCTCCACTAAGGACTGAACCCAGGACCTTCTAGCTCCTTTACAAACCCTTTAACATTAAACCACTGAGTTGGTTCACAATAGTAGGTATTTGTAATCCAACCAATTTGGGATACGTTTATGCAACCAAATTCATTGTCATCGGTGGGTAACTGCTTCATATCCGACACAGTTAAGTCACTGGTCAAATCTTGTCACTAGAACTCAAGGAAATACCTCAAGATGTTAGCCACTAGTGAGCTGATATTGTTTTTACTTTGTCTTCAAAGTTTAATTGGTTCTTTTCATATATATAATTATAACTTTCACAAATCATAATACCACTGAAGATATTAATAGAAGTATGATGAATCAATAGACTTCAGGTGATGTAATACGTTTTATGGGCAAAGTAAACCCGTAAGTTTATTTGCTTTAGAAAAACTGGTGTATACCTAATACAATTGACATTTAAACAATTCATGTGTGGTATTTAAAATCTCTCAAATTCTACCATAAACCATCTCTACAAATGACCATTTTCTTTTAATAAAGATATAATCTGAATAAAACGAGACTTTCAAAGTATGAGTATATACACAACGCCCAATTATTATCAACGATTCAGTTGGCAAAAATACAAACTTTAAACATCTCTTTAGCAAACCTGTTATCAAAGTGAAAGAACCTAGATGAAGTAGATGTTAAAGAAGTTTTTAAACATAAAACCATATATAGGAATCTAATGTCTTCTTGAAATAATTACTCCAGTCAAATACAATAACTATTTACTTTCATTCATGGATTACAAATTTTGACGAATATGAAACAATTGTTGAATTTCGAAGTTGGTTTCCCCCGCCATAGTAGATTTTTGTTGGTGTCCGGTCAACGGACCCGAAGTATCTTACTGTTGAACTGACACCATCAGCAACAACCTTCTGTGGCGCAGAATAAACAAACAAATTACCAACTGAGGAGGAAAGTAGTAAAATATGCTGGAGGTAGACAGGACGCATATTGAGAAAATCATCAAACTGGATCACGAGATAAACACTAATTTTAGAAAAAAATAAGACCAACGAACATGTTGCTTCGGAAAATAGAGGCACACGTGAAAAGAATGAATAGGACTTGGGAAGAACTGGAAGGGAGATTTGAGCACAGAGTTGGTTGAAGAGTGCTAGTCGACCACGTATACTCCTTGAGGGTTAACAAGGATTAGCTGGCTGAAATTGATGAAACGTTTTCCTTTGTCTATTTTGAATGATGTAGATTACTTAATAGGCGACAATTGACATACATTTTGTGGAAGAAGAATAAAATAATAATAACAATACGTGTAAATCTGTATTCATTGCACATGCATTTATGTTTCATGTATGAGAGATTTATTTAATGATTTAGAATAATTGGTATTTATCCTAGTTATATATTTTTGGTTTTAATGATACATCATTCTTTTCTTCTGTTTCATCTAATTTAATTAGTTTAAACCATAAACTTGGAATTAGATAACACATTCGATTAGTTTAATAATCTATGCATATGTTACAAATATTCCATCCTTCTGTACGGTACTGGGCATTTAATAATCTTCACTAATGTAAATGCTTCATTAGTGTCTATTATAAGATATTTGTTAACAGTAAAATTTATAAATAAAATCAAAGTTACCTGTAGAAATCATAGAAATTGTAGAATATTCACTAGTTCCAAAGATACTCAAAAAATTTCAATGAATGCTTTCTTTTAGAATTTTTATGATCTAGAGAGTGATAAGGTGAGCCATCTGTTATGTCGGGTCACTAAAGAAGGGTAAAAAACTTCCAGAACTGTGTTATAGAGAACTAATCCATTTATTCTGGTTGTGAGTAGTGTAAACATTACATTTCTATTACTGTTACGTTCCCGTTACCCTAGACTCTCGTTTAGCATGTTTGCTGTTATTATATTGTCTCTTATTATGGACTACAGTTAATTAGTTAAGTACAAGTTGTCCCTATTCACTACCACGATTTCCTTAGTTCTGTATTAATGTTAGTTTCCTAATTGTTCGGCTGTGTGGTTTGATTTTGTGTATATATAAAGGCATGATTGAAATACAATATGACCAACCGATTCTGTCTGTTTGGTACATCAATCGTTGTTGTCCCTCTATTTCGGCTTGGGGACTGATAGTCGCGTAGTAGACGTGTCTGTACAGTGATTAGCAAATCATCAAGGGTATTGTGTATTTTCACATTACATAACAATTGGCGAGCAGGCTTAAAGTGAATACAAATTATGTAGTCATTGGTCATAAGCCGTAAACATAACTACATCTGAAATTATTGCTTCAGATACTTATATACTTATTTCATACATAGTTACAATTATGCATAATATAACAAAGGATTATTCTTTCTACCTTCATCCGCTGACAGCGTTCTCAGCCACTATGGAACGCAAATGAAACTTACTTATAAATATTTTAAAACAGATGATCCGTAACATTAAACATTTATGTTAAGCAATAATTTCTAACTTATTACTTACAGATGATAAGTAAAGAAGATCAGGGAATACTAGCCTTCATTCTTCGGTTCTGTAGTTCATTATGTGCAAAATCAGTCGTTTTCATCAGAAGGACACCACGGTATTTCTGAACATCACTGTGCATATCTGACAAAAGGATAAACCAAGACCACATAAAATATTATTCTCGCACACTTAGTCGACACGCGCTATGGTGTAGATACAGAGCAATCATTCAAAGTCATATACGGAGTCCTATCTAATTCGCCCTAATGATTCAGAACATGTCTTTTACAAACAACGAAAGTCATACAAATTCATTTGAAAAATATAATATTTCCAAACACAAGAAGTTTGCCCATCTCAACATACTCTGGCCTTCTACATAACTCCCTACTTCTCTCAAAAATTTGTTTCTTACGTAATCTTAAATTTATTTGAATTTTAGCCTTCAGTTAATGAATTTCAACCTTTATATAATTACTACTTCATTCTTACATAACATTATGTAATATTTAATAGTAGGTGCAATTTCTTTCTAATTTTACATTCCATGGAGTCGTCAAGTAGTCATTATGTAATTGTTGGTTAATGTTACCAAATACATTGCTAACTGTTTCATCACTATTTACTTGGTACTTCATATTCACTTGTAAATCCTATGTACTAGTGTAGAACATTATTGAAGAACTTATTGGAAAGAAATATTTCTTTGCTCAATTTTTGTATTCTAATTGAATAAGTGTTAAATTTCAATTAGAGATAAACTAATAAGCTTTTCTCGCCAGCATCACAACATTCGTAACCGCCAGTATACGCTTCACGGTTCAACTTAAACGAATTTCACTCTACATCAAATTTTTCAACATTAATTAATTCAGAATAATCATAACCTATTAACAATGATGATTTGCTGTTCAATGCCTAACTCTTATAATTAAACGCAAGATTTCATACTACACGATCAATTCATAAAATGTTAATCAAGGAAAGGCAATAAAATTTACTGAATAAAATCAAATCATTTCATTTTTATGGCTTTTCATCAGTTACAAATGGCCTGGAGTTACTATTAGTAACAATACTATTATTAACTTTATTGTTATTATTAAGGGGGATTGTTGTGCAGATAGTTAATTTGTCAATGCTGATATCACGAATTGATCTGAATCAGACAACCATTGATCACCTGGAAGCACTGGACAGCCGTTTCGTCATAGTATGGGACTTTTCAGCAGTGCTCATCCACGACCCCATCGGGGGTCGAACCCATGACTACTTGGCTCCGCGACGAGCGCTTTACCATTGGACCACTAAGTCGGCTCCTCACGGTTGATATTTCTAATTCAGTCAATTCGTGATACGCTTTCGCGAGTTCATCCATTGTCATCGGTGGGTAACTGTTATTATAAACAGTTGTACATACCTTAATTGATTAGTGAATTTGAGTTCTTAATGGAACATAAAATCACAAAACCAAGAAGACAATATCAAGTATCAAATAGAAAACATAGAAGAGTATTTATATACTTAAATGAGGTCAAATAAAAAGTAGATGTGATGCAATCAATACTAAATAGGCTACAAAATATGTCATGATGATTAACTAATATAGAACTAGGTAATCAATTCAACTAATTGGCACAAAGTTATTACTGTTATCATATGAATGGAGAAAATGAAAATACTATGTAATCTATGCGCTTCATTGGCACAATTGCTTCTACCATGGTAATGAAAGCTTCACCACACTTTTTTTCTATATACAAAGTTAAAATAGTCTGATTACTTCTGAAAAGCTGAGATTTTTGTTGAGGTAAAGCCTTTATTTTTTGTCTTCTTGTCTTATCATAACATCCAAGAACGTCAACATTGATTATACTGAGTTAGAAAATTCAAGATTTTATGTTTTTATTAGTTTTTGCTTCTCCTTCTCTGATATTCACTTTTTTGTGTATATTTGTATAGTCAGCAATCCTAACCATTTTCTTTATATTACAGTTACATAATCTCATATCTCAGCCAATATAATTGAAGGAATTCCATAGTATAATTACGTATGAGTGACTTCATCATCTCAATAACTTGTGCCAAACAATAATACTAATAGCACTTTTATAAAAGAAGAAACATCTGAACAAGCTAGTTATATTTGATGAAAAATAGAAATACATGATGTCAAACTTTACAATCACTTATGAAGAGCAGGAGACTTTTTTCGTAATTAAGTAGTGAGAGTTTTGTGGAAAAAAGTATAAAGTTTCATTGATTAGACTTATCATAGACTGATGTTGATAGGTTACCATTGAAAACTATGCACCAGACAGCTGTCTCGTCCTAGTTTAACACTCTTTAGTAGTGCGTACCCTGGACTCCACAAGAAAATCAAACCTGAGGCCTTCGAATTGACGAATACTTAAGCCTCTGCGCCACTGGGACTCCTTTCAGTCATAGGATTCTCACTTTCATCAGTTTGTGATATAGCACAACAACCATCTATTGTCACAGATATTTTTAACTAACGAAATGAATAACTCCGCCAGTCACAACTCACTAGAACATCATGAACATCCTGAATTTATTCACCAGTGAGGTGACTAGTGTAACCGAACAGCGATGGTTTTGTGGAGATTGGTAATAAGTTTAGTTGACTAGATTCGTCAGGGAATGATGTTAGTAGAGTACGATTAAAAACCGTGGATCTAGATTTACTTCTTTTGGTGAAATTAAGAGTACATATTGCTAAAGAGTTCCATACTAGAACAAATCAGCTGTCCAGTATTTGCTGATTTTCAATGGTATTCGGCCAAAATCGATCAGTGACAAATTTAATCACCTCCTTTAATAATTAAATGAGTTTTTATGAACTAAATATTATTGTATGCAATAAAAGTGAACTGAATTAACATTTGAAGGAACATAATTATTCAACTTATCGATCAATAAATAAATTTGATATTCATGTTTTAATTTCGGCAGAACATGAATCTCCTGCATGATCAATATTGAACAATCAATGGCGTTGAAAGGGAACTATGACCCCGTTTATTGTGTATATAAATGTATAATTTTGTTGTACAGAATGACTCAAATCTACTGTGTTATCTTCTAATATCCATTAATTTGTAGGCAGATAGGGGAGGATTTGTAAAATAACAGTCAGATCAGTTCAAGTTATTCAATCAACACACTTAATCTAATAATTACCTTCTTTGTATCAAGGATTAATGCAGGTTAATAACCCTACTATCCTTATTACTTAATACTTGTGCAACAACTCTCCATTAACTCAAATTTTACTGTTGAAGATCAAGCGAGAAATCCTTCAGAAAAGTAAACTGTGTGTTAATCTTTTCAAAGATTTTATGTTTTAAGGGTGATAGCACAAGACGTTAATTATTCAACACAATAGTTCTACTACATTTTATTTCAGTACTCAGTAAAATTATTATCAATGAACACGTCTAACTTTACTATCAGTTAATGAATTATTTATGAACTGATTTGTGAATACAATTGTTAACAGATCGAGTAAACACCTAACATTGACGAAGTTTCAATCGTTCTAAATCTGATCACTTTACTTTAATCTGAGATTATGCAACGTTTAATTGACTAAACATTGTAAAACATCAAGGAATTAACAATGATGTTATTAACCTTTTCATAATTCGCTGTTTAATACTCAACATTTTAACATATTTCCTGTTTTGGTAGATCGTTTGTACATATACAATTGAACGGGATGATTTGTGCACTATTTATTGGTAGAAGTAAGTGTCATAGGATGACACTCTAGAAAAGTAGACAAATAGAATATACACACCAATTACTTTAATATTCATAAATCTCATAGATCTATTGCTAATGCTAATAAAGATATTTTCGTGGATCACATCATTATTTGACATTCTCAATGATTTATATTTCCAGTTCGATTTATTTATAAATTCATGACACATGTTGCTAGAGAATTTTTCAATGTTGCAGATATTTAGTAGATAGATAGAATTATTACCGTTATCAATAAACATAGAAGAAAAACAACTGTTTTTACTTGTTCAACAAATGTGATTTAGTTTTACTTTATTGTTATTACTCAACTGCATATAGTTTTCAATATCGGGTACCCATTTTCACTAGTGGTACTATTGTATGTAAACCTTTTCATTTCTTAATTTCTCTGTTATTATAATAACTAATTACACTACATTCTGTCAGTGAATTAAATGTGTTTGTTAATTAATAACTAGAAAAATAATAACAATTGTGTAGATAAGTAATTTCTATGATTCATCCTATCAGAATGTATAAGAAATGTGGGAAGTGAATGCTTCATAGATATAAATTGATTTGCCATCATAATTGACTATGTAGACATCTTCTACGATTTTCTTAGTTCCTTCAGAACGAAACGAACTCAACGATATTCATAAATAGTAAAGAAGCCATTTACTAATTATGGCCTTAACTAACCAAAAAATGTCATAATTTATTGTATTACTACATATAACACGGAATGGAGTACTTAGTGAACTAAGAGTTTAATGATTACATGAATTGTGTCTGTGATAAACACAAGTAGGGACGTTCCGTCATGATGATTAATTTGGTAAGAATATAACCACTTTCCATTGTATTCAATCTATTATTTCAATGTCATTTTCATTTACGACATTATAATGATGATCTTTGTTTACTAGATAAAGTTTAATGGCAATAGACAAAGAAACACGTTAATACATTTAAACTACTAGGTACATATACTTGATCTATCACGTAAACCGTGAACCATTATACTCATTTTCTGATTATTCATAACACAATTAGACTAATCGTAAATCATCGTCAATTAAAATACATAATTTAAATATGCCAATAAACAGAGATTAATAATAGACTGAGTTCGAATCCCACTGTGAACATCAACATTGGGATGCGGGTACATCCAGCCGATGAGTCCCGAATAGAACAAAACGCGTGTCCTGGATTCCACTTGCCAGTCACAATCCAAATTAAAAGAGATTAATGAGTTCATTTGTTAATGCAAATATAGTTTAAGAATAAAAAACAACTTCATGAGTATGTTAAAATGGATTAGATTATTGAATTGATAAGTAACATTGTATCTCATGACTGGTCTTTAACAAAAGAAAATTGTTATGCATTAGAAAATGTTAGTTTATAGTAGATGTGATAAAAATCTACATCATTATCTACAATATTCGTCGAAAACAAAACCAATTTCGGGAAGTACCACGATTTTTGACAATAATACAATTTCAAGTCTGCAATACATGATCTTAATATCTGTATAAGTTTGTCTACTGACTTATCGTTAGATCTTAGTGAGGTGATTTTATGGAGATAAGTATTAATTTATTTGCTTGTATTCGTCACAAAACATTCTTTGTCAAAACAGCTGTCTAGTAATTCCCTGGTTTTCAGCGGCACCCAACCAACATCAATCTACGATGGATATAAACAAAACTTCTTATTTCCACACTGCGAAAGGTTGTCATGCACCAGAATTTCGATGTTCACCGGTGGAATTCAGTTTCTTTGGTTAGGTAAATCTACTAGTATCTACAACAGTACATTGTATCGTTTCAGTGCTTACCAGTACCTGTCTGTGAATAGAATATGAAGCATCCACCTTGATTTATGTAGAGTTTTCTGCAAATAGTGCAATAACGTTTTACAAATGTTTGTGAACTCACCTCCATAAATAGTTGCATTTTTCGGCCTAAATAAAATATAGGTAGAGTGATTATGCTTGTTTTTGGCCTACAATGAATTTTAAATCCCAGTAATAATTAAGTAACCCTAGATTCAAATGTTAGATGATGAGGTCTATTTAAGACAAAACACATTAACTGAATTGTAGTGTTAGCCATAATCCAACTTTACTCAACCTTGTAGGCAAAATATTCATATCGAAGTAATAACTAACTAAATAATTAATAATTCTAAGGAAAAATATAAAATTCAGTTTTAAACTTCATTTTTTCCAACATACACAATCACTTTTCATTCATTCCACCTGGTCCTATCCCTTCCGCCTCCTCCCAACCTCTCCCACCGAAGTTATTTATTTTCATGAAATTAGACGTAAAGTTATACAATGATCAAATCAATCAATTTATTAATTCATAAAATAAAATATACAAAATAAAAAACAAATTTATTGTTTCAATTTATTATTATTTTTTTCGGTCAGAAATTACATTCCTGGTAAAATAAAATAAAAAAAAGTGGACAAGAGATTGAAACTAAATTCATGAATAGATACAAGTGAAAAATCAATGGGGCTAGTGTTTATGAATACAGCAACAAAGAAACTATTCAAAATAGGCTAATAGAATTAATTTGTTTAACTAATTTTATTGGAATAAAAAATTTTTTTTGATATAAAAAACAACACTACAAACAAAAACTTGTTTTCACAGTTTCATTTAATTTCTATCACTACTAGTTGTATAGACAGAGAATTCGGCATAATAGTACATCAACTCAGGTTAACAACTTATAAGTAGAACTAACAAAAATAGTTATAAATGAATGGTGATAGCTTGTGGAGATCGGTATAAGTTTACTTGATTGAATTCACTACAGATTGATATTGACAGGGTACCATTAAAAACCAAGGAGCATTAGAAAGCCATTTCGTCCTAGTGTGGGACAAATTTGAGAGTGAGACTGTTATCACCAATGACAATGGATGGGTGTCACAAATTGATGGACGTAAAAATTCCACGATTGGATCACAGCCCAGTGGTGCAGAGGGTTGGGTGATTGCCAGCCTGGGACCCCTGGGGCAGAATCTGGAGTGCGCAGTGTTGAGAAGGTCCCACATTGAGACAAAATGGTACCCTGTGACGAATTCCTTCAACTAAAATGTTTACATCTTGAAAAATCGGGCCATCACAAAAATGTGGAAACACAGTGATCTCAATAGTAACAATTAGTGCACGAACAAGTCTGCCCCCGTGACTACTAGCCCCAAAACTGGAATGAAGAGCACAAGATCACTAAACCAACCTCCAGGCAGTTAGACTATATTTCACTCATCCATTTATATGCATACTAAACTTGACCACGTATCGTACTAATAAGACGAATAACATTTATGTAAAACGGAACAATAATGACTAAGGACTAAGAGTACAGATATAAACTTAATTGATTATAGTTCCTGAATGATATAAGATATGAAAACAGTTTATGAGTCTAATGGGAGATTAGGGTGATGGGAACATGATAATAACAGAAATAAAATAATCAATACACATATACTGAGAATAAACTGAAACAGCCTTCTGTAAAACAGTTCAGAAAGTTAGTTGTCCTTCTCGAATCGTCCGGTATAGTAAAATTGAAATGGAGAGAAAATAATATAATTAATTCTAATTTTATTGTGTTTTTAGCAATTCTCATACGATAACTAATATTTACTTCTTATCTTCCTCGTTACTTTATTTCACAAAGTCAAGTTAATATTAAATGTAACTACATCATTTCACACACTAACAATGAGCAACAAGATGTATTTATTATAATTAGATTTTATGGAGATTGACGATTTTTAATTTTACATCACAAATTTGTTTGCGTTGGACAACCATTGAAAACTTTGTAGTATTGGACAGCAGTTTCGTCGTAGAATGTAACTCTTCATCACTGCTGATTTGTGATCCACCTATGTAACTGAGCCCTGGACGTTTAGTCTAAGCGGCGGACGTTTTACCTTTAAACCAGTGAGTCGGTATTTGGCGATTGGTATTTTTGACTTAATTAATTCGCAATATATTTGAGTGATCTTATCCGCTACCGTCAGTGGGTAAGTGGATCACAACCCACATGGTTGAACCCTACTGGTCATGTATTTTCGCTAAAAATCCAAGAATTACCCTCTGAAGTTAGTCACTAGTGAGCTGATATTGGAGGCCGTCTTAGCGGTCTGATAGTTAATCGCTTGTCGCGAAGCCTACAAGTCTTGACTACGATTTCCCAGTGGGTTGTGGGTGCACACTACTGGAGAGTTCCATATCAGGATGAAACAGTTATCCAATCCCAATCCTCGGTTTTCAATGGTTGTCTAACTCAAACCAATTCATGGTGCTAAATTAAAGTTATATTTTTCATATCTTTCATAAACATAGGTAAATAAGCATATAAAATAATACAGTTCTATGTTAAGAAAGTTAATATAAAAGCTGAGCAGAAAAGAATGGCTTAATTTCCCTTCGTTAGCTTCTCATCAGCTGCTTATACAAAACAGTATGTTCAATGAGTCAACCAAGGTTAAATAAATAAGTTTTTCATGCTATCGCCAATTCTATCTAATAAAAAAGCTATAAAATCATTGGAACCTCTAAAAAAGATATACTGACGTGAAGGTATGGATAAAATATGAAGTAACACTAGTAGCAATTACTTAATAAGCTAAGTTACCAATGTAAAGCAACGCTGATGACTGTTTTTTTCAATCGAACAGGTTTGACCTCACAGAATTAATAAGGATACCTCCAGCAAACTTTAGAATACTGGAAATTATTCGTCTAATAACACTTAAGGATTTGAGTATACCCACTTGATGTCATATATTAATAAGATGACTAGAGATAGCCCTTTTTAATAGTTTCATTCCTTTAAATAGTAAATTTCTTAACATATGTTCACAGAGTCTAAGATGAGTCCTTGTTTACGCTCTGTCAATAAAATTGTTTTGAGAGATACATGTACATTAATCCAAACGACTGGCGATGAAATTTGGAGCATACTTGTAGATTTTCAATAGACTCAGTGAATATGTTTTAGCAAATTATTTAAATCCACCTCAGGATATGCTCATATTAGTGACATGTTAAATCTTCTTCTGATTACTTTTGCAGTTTCATCACCTTTAACGTGAAAATGAATAAAAATAAACGCTTTCTGGGGTGTTATTTCTTTACGTTTTATCCTTTGTCCACTGTATGATAATATCATAAAAGTGAAGGCTATCATAGTTTTTATGTTCAATGGCAAAGTATATATCTCCTTGCACATTGCTAAAAAGTTCCAATAAGTGATTCGTATGCTGCTACGTACGATCTGGTTGGGGTCCGCGTTATAGTAGTGATCAGTGGCTGGAGATGCTGTGTGAAAGGACTCAGAATCTGTCATAGTGGCCCAAACTCACTTATTACTCTCATTACTCTTTCGTGTATGTGTTTGTTTAATTTCTTTCCACTGAATCATATTTTGGTGTCAGACTTGTAAATGTGATCTCGTTGGTATATTTACCATGTCGCATGTTGTTTATTGCTGACTGACAGACGTTCAAAGTGTTATCAACATACTTGCTAGTGAAGACTTTTCGCATTATTAGGCTTTTTAAACTTTATATTTTCAATATATGATTTGATAGCATCTAGGAGGAGAGGAACTAATAGACTGCGTATTGTAACATAATCAATCCAATGAAACTGAGTGTCTTTATACACGCAAATATCAGTACTTCAAAATCTACCATTGGTAGAAAAAGTAAATCATAAATTCGGTTTATAATATCCACGGTTTCTAAAAAAAGTATTTTAGTAAATAGGGATGTTACATTAAAAGAAACCATGATTATACCAGTCATATCTGTACAATTAAATACATCAGCAAGTTTTAAAATCTTAGAAAGAAATCATCCTTAGGTGTCATCTTGGAAAGTAATCTTCATATAGGAAATCCTATTTGGTACGGATGTTACTGGCTCTCTAGAAGGTTTGATGTTTACATTCTTATTAATGAACTCGATCACTTACAATTTACAAAATGAGCAGGCATTGAATATAAAATTTGGCCTAGTCTACAAATACTACTATATTAAAATTATTGTTTTCATCAATTTCATTTAATGAGTTCCCTTTATGAAATAAAGTAACATGAATTCATTAGTTTATTTTCTTGGTTTTCATAAGTTGTATTACGGATGCAAATGTTTTATTTCCAGACATATTTTGATAAGTTTGAAATTAAAAAGTATCACACCATAACTAGTTATATTATCAACATTTCACAGTATTTTAAAATAATCAACGGATAAAGGAGACAGTTATCACCAATAATAATGGATGATCATCGCACTATATATCACAAATTGATGAATGTTGGGATTCTACCATCGGATGCCGACCCATTGATGCAGATGGTTAGGCGTTCGCCCTTAACCTGAAGCCCTTGAAGTGGAATCTGGGGTGCACACTGTTGAGGAGTTTCACACTAAGACGAAACAGCTGTCCAGTGCTAACTGATTTTCAGTGGTACCCTGTCAACATTAATCTGTGACATTTTTAATCAACTAAATAAACGAACACCGATTCACTTCTATGTATTCAAAAAGAGACAGTTGTCAGTTTTTCTCTATGGTTGTTTGTATTATATTATGCAATTTACGCTTATTATCTTTCATTCACCTTATAGTCAACCCACCAATCATCCGTTCTGTTAACTCACCTAGTTGTTTTAAATTTATATGACCTTTTCATCAAATCTCGTGTGGTTACTATACACTTCATTACAATTTTTTTCGAATCCTTATCTTACTCTCATGTGTATATTTTAAATAACTTTACATTTCTATTTGTGCATGTATAAATGCATAACGGTCGTCAGATGTTACTTTTGATTATTGTTGTTTGTTGTAAATACTTTCTTACAATGACGTAATGATTAAATAGAGATTACAGTCAATGTATTTAATGTAAGCCAAAGAGATAAAAATGAATTCATGCTATTCTAGGTCGGTCCTCGTTTATATTTTCGTCAAGTTGAAATAGTACTCCTTAACAATTCGCTTGACGTTCTATTCATTTGAATGTAGGTAGCAGTTAATAAAACATACAGATATACACCAAACCAGCCAAAATAATGAACAAGAAACGTAATTAGTATAACAGACTGTGCGAATAATCTAAGCTGATTACTGAGTATAAATCTTTAAATATCCTAACTATGATTACGTAACTTGTCTCTTAGCTATTTCAATTTCGTGTCAGTTTAAATATTTTGGTAACAAATTTAAAAAAAATGAGTTATGTGCGTATAGTCCAAGATCGTCTGCTACAGTATCCTGTTTCATATTATGTATATAGTACAATTTACTGAATGCTACAATAATGTCTCAATTTAATCTGATATTCTATCCTATTGTATTAAAGAAATACTACTTAAATTACTAAACAAATAGTTCTTTAAATGTATTTTAAAACTGAGACTCTTTAATACTAAGAACCGCACATAAAATGAGATTACGAAATCTGAAGTTGCCTCTTCAACTATGATATCTTTACAACACACTCATAAATACTGGTGAGTTCACAGTAAACATTCAAGCATTTTCATGCTAGAGAAATGATGCATTTACTGCATTTATTGAAGTGAGAAACAATTTTACCTTCAAATAAAATTTTATTGGTTTCTTCAATGATTTTAAAGCAAAATGTATAACTCGTAGTATGAAATAAAAATTATATAGTAATAACAAAAGAACAGTTTATGTTATTAATCTATTGTACTTAACTAGGGAAAGTTGTCTTTGGTTGGAAAACATCTCAGATTCTACTAGAAGAATGATCTAAGACGTAATCACTTGCCTATACAGAACGTCAGAATGGTTGTTCTATTATTTGTAATAGTAAACTCGAAAGAAAAGCAGAAGAAACCTATCAAATTCCCCCTTCCTAATACCATAAATCCTTCCTAGTTTTCAAGTCCATTGTGTCAACAAGGTACAAATAATAAAATATCACCCAGGTAACTTTCTGACAGTTTCACTTATTATAGCTGTACAATCGTAAGTATGGTGATTCTTTTGTAAGATATTCGTAGAAAGAGATTACATCATTAGGCAATCAGAAATGTCATGGAACAAAAAAATCATAAGAAAGTTACGTTGTCGTCTAAATGTTGAAGTAATTTTATAAGCATAAAGTAATTAACAGATCAAAAAAATAAAAGATGATTATCCACTTGATAGATATGAAGAAGAAGCTGGATTCGTAAATAGTAGTAGTAAATGTAGAAAAAGTTCATAAAAAAAGATTACTACTTAAGAGAAACTGAAGAAAACTATAAATGAACTAAAAAAGCTAAAGAAATGTTAGAAGCAGGGTAAAGTTAGAGATTCCACAAGTTGATTTCGCATTTAAAGTTTAGACACGAACTGCAGGACTGCTTAAACTTTAGTGAACGAATTGTAATTTCGTACTTGCTTTGATTTTAATTGATGGTATAGACAAAAATAAACAATTAGTCTGTGTAAACAACTTCATTAGAGTTAATTAGGTGTTCTTGCAATGAGCTTGATACTTTTTGGAGCCACGCTGGACATTATTCTGAGATGCATTTGGCAAAAGTTTGTTTAATGTGATCAATGATTCCGAATTTCTTAAGATCTTGAAAAAAACCTACAACAAGTACAATTGTATAGTTATAGTAAGTGGAATAGTCAAACAGAAAATTTTCTTCTCATTATTATCTTTATTTCTACTGGAAGAATCAAACTTCTAGTGATCCTGTTATTGACTTATCAGTAATTCACTTGGATAGATAGACATACAACTCGATATAATAGAGATAACAGAAAGTAGACTAACATTAAGAATTAGAGACCAGTGATCATACATCCGTATAACAATAGACTGATAGAGAAGTAGTTAATACTTAGTTTAAAAATGAAAAATTAAATTAAATTTTACATACTTACTTATGTCTACATAATCTAGATAGAGAAAATGATACAAAGATACATAACTAACTTAGTGATCGAATTTGGTGAAGTTTACAAACCAGCATGATGATATTAGTGGAGTTTATATTATTTAGATTAAGACGATTTGATTATGAAACCTTCAGATAAAAATGAGCTACAGGGACAATATTATCTACTGGTCATGTACGAAGGCATTTGTTTGGCTCTACCAAGTGTTTGTACTGATGATTTTATTTCAAATGATAATGAAAGCTTTGCGATTAAGCAATATAGATTATAGTGAGCAACTTCATCAAAATATTTGCTATTTTCTTGATTCAGTATACTTTATATATGATCACAGATATAATAATAGATTCACTGCCTTGTAAATTTGTGAAAGCTTATCACTTCATCAGTGATGCTTAGCTGGTTCATATGGAACCAATTATAATACTCTTAGTTTCATCTTGAAAAGCATATTTATTGTAAATAATAGCTAGTTTATAAAATAGAATACAAATTCAAATGATCCAAATCGTTGCATCAGATAAATGAAAATTATTATAGATAAAACGTTTATTTAAGTAGAATACTATTACTTGATGTTATTTTATTATGTCCAGCTTTCATGATATTCGAATTTAATCCCACAAATTAACCTGAGTTAGAGAAGCATCATAAACTAGAAACCACTGAACAAATGTTTTGTCCTGGTGGAGGACTTTTGAAAATTGACCATTCACAATCCCACCAAAAAATCAAAACCACATGCTTCAGGTCTCGCGGACACTAACTAGCCGTTGAACCACTCAACCGATATTTAACGATTGACATTTCTAACTTCAGTCGAACAACAGTATATTCACGCGAATACATTCATCACCAACGTTGAGTAACTGACTTGCATTAAATATTGTAGAAATTTACAGGTTACATTTTATCACTAGTTCTCCTAAGATTATCTCTAAGGTTAGTCACTAGCTAGCCAAAACTGGCTGTAACTAAGCGTTTTTACTTAGTTTGCCTTAGCAATTGACGCCTTTGGGTCACTGTCCTACATCCATCAGAGTCCACCACTGAAATCAATTCCTGTATTCAACAAAATCTCACTAATGACTAAATTTAAAATGTATTTCTGGGGCTGTTGTGAGATGACGCGACTAGTGAATTTCAATTAGGTTGTAGGCGTCTATTGACTGTCAGTGACAATAAGTGAATATGTACACTAACTGAAGTTATAAATTCAAACAAACGGTTGTCTTTTCAGTGGTCTAAAGTTTGGGCGTTCACCCCTAAGCATGTGATTCTTGGTTCAGACTTGCTCCGTAATGCTTCAAAACAACTGTACAATGTTTTTATTAGCTTTCAATGGTTGTATAAGTGATAAGGAATTTCAAAATGTAAGTTAATCGCTTAATGTTTTCTGGTTTCTAATACCTGTCCAACTAATATCAGTCAGTAATCTAAAATTACAGCAATCTCCACAATGTCCTAAACTGTTTATCATTATTGTTACTTCCAAACATCACATTATTTTACTTATGCTTCGAAAGATCTATGCCTTCTAAGTATTTCATCATTAAGCGGAGTTCTGTTATCATCGTGTAAGAAATTTTAGACAATATAGTCCCTGAGCTTTCCATGATAAATGAAATTAACGTACAAGAAATATGCTTTATGCAGTTATCATAGTGTTTAAGCTGTATAGTGAGAAACATTGTGATAAACAATTTTATAAAATAGAATTCATATACGTGTACTAGCTTTTTTGACAAACATCGACATTACAATTACATTCATAATATTATACTGAATGATTCTAATGGCAGCATAACTGATATGTCGGCTTAATGTCAACCTATTACACGTAAATATCTACTGACGACAGTTTAAAATACTGATCGAAATTGTCGAACTTTATTCTTTCCTTTAATGTTGTTAAGTGCTGTAACGGATCAACCTTTCTTGCTATATGCTCAACCAAAGCTGGTGATTGTCTCAATACAGCATTAATGTATAAACATGATTCCTTATGGATTATATCCTACCATCGTTATTTGGAACACACGTTTTATTTTATATGCAATCTATCATTTCATTAACAATAACAAGATTAAAAATTACATATAACTACCCGTTACACAAGGATAAATGTCTGGTGTCGGTGAATAACACAACGAAATTTTATGTTAATGGACTAAATTCGAATCACAGAATGAAAATCGATCTCATACACCCAAAAAGCGCCATTTAGATTTCATGTTAAAGTCAAAATCTAAATTTAACCAACAATTGAATTTGCTTAAATTTCTAAATATTTAGGATGGTTATAATCACAGTTTATTTTATCAGTTAAAATAGAATCTCCCTTTATCATCTTTATCTTTGTTGCATAATTCCTTTTATTAACAATAACAATATCACTATGGTTTTCATGTTTACAAAAATTATCGTTATAACATGTGACTGAATGTTGTTTTTTTTCTTCATTAGTTTAATTTCATGGAGAATAATTTTTAATAATCAATAAATCATTTAACTTTTATCTCACTTATTGTATCTATGACAAAAATAGCTATTCGAGTTATTAAAGTTATGCATATTGTATATCAAACTCATAGAACAACTCATGATGTTACAATATGATGTACACATGTCCAAGATGCAATTTGTTGATAGTTTTCAATAACTATTTTCATAATGTAACTGAAATAAATTTTCAGCCAACTTTGGTTTGTCAGATAGCTAATAAATTCACATTATAAGATAGTTTTCGGTAATGTATATGTGAGGCATCTAAACCATTCTTTCTGGAGGCGTAGTTATCTAGCCAACATTCAAGTTCATTATTTCCTAAAGATTTAAACCTAGTGAATGCTTTAATTATTGAGTAAATCGTATTAATGCAGATGTAAATGCAAGGATTTGGCAAAGTAAGGGCAGCATTCCTATAGTTGAAGAACATATGGGACTCAAAACAACTATCAATCAATCTCAAAGACAGACTCTTCAATTCAAACGTGCAGACAGTTCTGCTGTATGGAGCTAAAACATGGAAAACTACTTCAAACACCAGCAGGAGGGTACATGTATTAATAAATACTGTCTTTGTAAGATACTGAATGTCCGTTGGCTGGAAATCATCAGCAATAGCCTACTACGGGTAAACAGAAACCAACTTCCAGCCCAAGAGGAAATCTGGAAACGACGTTGGAAATGGATAGGACATACATTGTAGAAATCAACAGACTACATCACGTGGCAAGCAGTAACTTGGATTCGTGTAGGGAAACGGAAGAATAGATAGCCCGGCCAAAGAACATACTGCGTCGAGAATTAAAAGCAGATACTAAAAGGATGAACAAGAACTGGAAAAAGCTAGAAAAGATTGATCAGGACAGAGTTGAATTGAGAATACTGGTGAGTAGCCTATGCTCCTCTGTGAGGGGTAACAGACGTAAGTAAGTAAAATAATATTGATGCAACTCTGTTAGACTTAGATGACAGATTTGCTGATGTTATTTTTGTTTCATTGTGAAAACGATCCTCATACCAGAATTAGGATGAATTTATATCTCCCCGTTGATTAGTCGTGGACTGATACTGGTTGGCCTAATTCTGTTGCACAAGTGTGACTGTCTCGACTTAATAACCTTATGGTAAACGCCGTGGCGTTTGACACGGGGCGAATTAAGTTCGAATCCCAGTGTGAATATCACCATTGGAATGTAGAAACATCCACCAGATGAGTCCGAAATAAGACGAAACATGCGTTCTGAATTCGGCTTGCCAGTCACAATCCAACTTAATTATATCAGAATGTCTTGTTTTTTTGACTATTAAGATGTATATAAATAATACTTCTTAGTAGCCATTTGTGACATCCTTAATTGTAAAAATAGTTAAATTTTGTAATTTATGTCAACTTCTGTTCACAAGCTGGCAATCCATGTAATCCAGGAAATACCAGAAAACACTACTTAATGTGCTACTTTTACCAGAATCTTTAAGCGTCTCTGAGGATCAACAACCTACATATTATCGAGACATTATCTGATGGTTTATATAATTAAATTCAATAAGTTTATACAGTTATCATTATCCAGTGGCTTTAAAAGGCTATTGTTTTTTACTCTACATGATTGTACTCTGCTGGCCACTAGAACTGATGAAGTTACCACACGAGAATAGTCACTAGTAAACACATTAATATTATTAATATTAGGAATATTTTGTTATTGTTGAAAATTGTAATGTACACCATTCATTGATTGTGGGTAAAAGTTACAGATGTAAACTACTGAATGTTGACTAAGCAGTTTGGAGGTCATGTACTCGCTGCAAAGTTTCGATAATCGTTGATCCATTTTCTAGGTGGGTTTTGGATGTGCATTATAGATTTGACCTATACAATAGAAATAAGTCAAGCGTTCATTAGACCGTGGTTCTAAATAAGTGAATAGATACAATTAATCTTTGATGTAAAGTACACAAATCGATGTACCAACTATATATTTCAGGTATATTTTCTCTTTAATTTAATACTTCATTTAGAGTAAAATAATTGTCTCCATGACGTTAATGATTTTGTTTCTCACATTTTCTCTCAGAAGAGTCGTAATTTTCAGACGGACTGTGCACTCAGTAACATGTAACTGAATTAAACTAATAAAGTTGAAATCAGGTGATTTATTTAATTTGAACATTTTATCACTGCCATTTAGATATCACAGATTAGTTTGGATTAGATAACCACTGACCCCTAGTGAGCATTAAGCAGCTGTTTAAGTCCTAGTATGGGTCCCTTCAGCAGTGTACATCTCTGATGGGGTCGTGAATGTCCACTGCTGAAGAGCCTCATACTAGGGACGGAACCGCTATTCAATGCTTCCTGGTGGACAGTGATTGTTTCATTCAGACCAATTAGTGGTATCGGATTGACACTCAATTATCTCCACAGTATCCAATTACAATTCCGCTATTGTTATGTATAAATTACAAATGACAAAAACAATAAAAAAATAAGGAAATTTGAAAACAAATATTTGGATTGTGTATAAGGAAACTAATATACAGCTAATACGTATGTGTTTCCTGTTTCAAAAGTTTGTACACCCATGAGTTTCGACATGATTAGTCATTACGTAATTCATATTACTTGCAAGATTTTATATACTTACTATATAGCAGGAATAAATACATACCCTTTAGTAAAAAGTTATACATGTATAACGAATTTTATGGTAAATCACAGAATTTTAAGAGAGGAAATTGTGTATCGGCCATCAACGTTTAACATATACCAAGAGAAGAGACAGAAGTCTAATGTAGCGAATGTAGAGCCAACTTTCATTCAAATAAAATGTGAACAAATTAATTCAACTGAATAAATGATAGCTACTTATAAGTAGCATGAGCGCATAATAATCTAAGTTAAATTTCATTGAAGTGAGCATGTTAATTCATCAGTTAGTTGTAATTTTAACGACACTGGAGTTGTGTGTGTTTGTAAATGTGAATCATTCACTTGTTTTATCATTTCCCACTCAGTTTATTTGTTTTAATTCATATTTGGATAATCATTTTGAGCCTTAATCTAACAGGATTTAAACTTCAATATCGTATGTGTATTCTTGGGTGTTAACTTTTCCAAACATCCTACTAGTAAGGCAAAGGCTTATACTTACCTAGACATAATAAATCATCATTACATGGTACGCTCATCGTTAAGAAAATTCAATCTTTCAACGACTACTGTATACATAAGTTGACGCAATACTATTGATTTAACATAAAATTAATGTAATGACAGTAGGTATAAATGTGGTGGATGTTACTTTTGCATATATAGTATCTGATAGAATGGTAATATCGAACAGCGTACGAAGAACAAAGAAAGGTGTAAGCAGAATGGGTAGATAAAAAGAGGAAAAGTGACATAAAACAGTATAGAACCAACCTAGAGTGAAGAGCGTAATAATGTTCAAATAGATGGAGTGTAATTTTGTAATTTCGAAAGAAAATCATTTCTTCAGTCTAATCGGTATACATATACGATATTGAAGTTTAAATCCTGTTAGATTAAGGCTCAAAATGATTATCCAAATATGAATTAAAACAAATAAACTGAGTGGGAAATGATAAAACAAGTGAATGATTCACATTTACAAACACACACAACTCCAGTGTCGTTAAAATTACAACTAACTGATGAATTAACATGCTCACTTCAATGAAATTTAACTTAGATTATTATGCGCTCATGCTACTTATAAGTAGCTATTATTTATTCAGTTGAATTAATTTGTTCACATTTTATTTGAATGAAAGTTGGCTCTACATTCGCTACATTAGACTTCTGTCTCTTCTCTTGGTATATGTTAAACGTTGATGGCCGATACACAATTTCCTCTCTTAAAATTCTGGGATTTACCATAAAATTCGTTATTCATGTATAGCTTCTTATTAAAGGGTATGTATTTATTTCACATAGAATAATTATTCGCATCTATTCTTGAATGTTTATTTATTGCTGACATATGTAAATGATGTACGTCTAGATATTTTTAACATTTGTTATCTAATTCTAATGTTTTAATATTTTTCTCAGTTAATATCATGTCATTATACTATAGGAATCCTAAGGTATGTGTGTATATACATGTAGTTTTAGAAGAAATCCCTTCATATATTATGCTCTATGAACATAATGATTCAACTCTTGTTTAACAACCTTCAAGCTCACTTCTAACTTGGGTTAAGCTATGATTATGATCCTTTAAACGAAAGAGGAAAGTTTTGCATTTAATTGACTAATCATTTAGTACAACAAAAGCTTGTAGTATTTAACTGACATACAGATCATTACCATTACCTACACAACTAAAACTTATATTCTAATATTATAATTAATAGGAAAGTATTAGAGACTACTATGAATAGTAACATAGAAGATAAAATGATTCATTTTCACTTAATTATCAATTTCGTTACAGAAATTGATACAATCTGTCTTTATTATAACCAAGAAAACCAACTGTAGATCTGTCATTAATGCAACATTTTCTTTTTGCTTATGCTTATATGAATGAAAGTGTTTTTTCATGATTTCTTTTATATAGAAGATAAAAATCAATCAGTAATTGAATTGAAATACAATGATTACGAAATAGACATATTTTATGTTCCAATCAGAGAACAAGTGATCATTTCAGACATACAAATAAAAAGTAACCATGGATACAATGAGTTAGTTAGTGGAATAATGAGAATTACTAACACATAACATATACACAATGTCAGGCTATTATTGCATTCATGAGTTAGAATAGTTTTAACTTTGTTGTATGATTTGATTTTCTTTACTTAAAATCACTTATTAATTGAAATAATAGGTACCTAAAGAATGTAAGAGTCACATTTTATTGAAATTGATGTCATTTGGCTTTCTTTGTCAATATGATTCATTTACATTGGTTGACTTTAATTAAGTAAACAGTATAAATGAATTTGTAAATCGATTCAATTTGTACATAGCTCAGACTATATTGATAAGACTATTCTCTTTTAATTTATTAACTATATTAAAGAATCTATAAATAACCTTATTCAACAAAACATGTTATTTTTTTTGAATTTTCATGAAGGATTAATGTACATCTTTAGAGTCTAGTACTGATGTGACTGGTATCATTGGTATACAGGACAGTTAATAAGCCAGAGGGTTTGAACTTAATCTCATTAACTGTTTAGTGTTCTAAAATTACCAAATCTCACAATCAATTGTTTTTTTTTAAAGAATTAATATATAAGTTCGTCTTTGCAGCATACACTTTGGTCGTAAATAATAAGTAGTCATTTGAGATCTTTGTGGATCTTTGAAAACTTTGTGTCAGTAATTCGTTATCATGCTTAACAGTCCTTTTGTCATATTTATATTAATTCATTAGTAAATAACAAAACTATACCTGCAGCTTGAATTTAGCACTGATTTATAACTTCGTTTCATGTTTATTCGCAAAACATCATGGCCATAAGTGAAAGATATTATTACCAATCACTTCTGTAATCTTATTTAAAGTTTGATAATGTCATGTGACTCCTTAATAATGCATACTCACATACTCAGTTATAATCAAACCGGAAAGTTTCAGGATTCGTGGTAGGTTTACAACCGATTAATCACTGAGTTACCATTCAGTGGTTCATGTTTCTAATATCTTTGTGGTATATTGGAAGACGTATCTAATGTCGCTGAAGTGTAACTGCTACGCATGTGTACAGTGAAGTTTAGTTACATCAGCCATGAAGTACTTACTTACTAACGATTATATGTCATGTCGCTTAATATTTTGCGAATTGACTGAAGCTGGAAATGTAAAACATTGTCTGCCTACTCAATTCACTGTTTGGTAAATACAAAATCATTCGACTATCATAATGTACCAAATTCAACAAATGAATGATATAAGATCATTTTATTTAGTTATATTTAAAATGAAACCAGTATATATAGATAAAACGCTATAGATTGAAATAAGACATTATGTCAACACTCTTTTAGAACTAAAGGCTCACCACTTGTAATTAGTTATTCATTAGAGTTTTCTTTTTAATAGGAAGAATTAATATTATTTGAAAGTGATTCTATCGTTTCGTTGATGTTGCTATGGCTTGAAGTCGGTAAGTCACTATTGGCATATGAGCATTCTACGCAGATGACTTAGATGCAGCTATGGTTAGTAAATATGATTAAAATTAGATTGTGGTTGAAAAAAAGAAATCCGGAATACTTGTTTTGTTCTATTTAGAACTAATCTACTGTCATTTCCAAATAACTAATTACGTTACTTATGAAGTGACCATTTTAAACAAGATAGTATTTTACTAGTTGTATGCATCATACATTCACTTCACTTAAATGTGCAATGAAAACCAGGAAGCAATCAACAATAGCTTCATCCTAGTATTAGACTACTTGGTAGTGATAATCCTCAATTCCTTCCTTAGAAGAAGGGGGAAAGGAAAAAATAACTCATTAAATTTTTTATCTTAGAACTTTCATTGAATGCAACAAAAAATATATATATTAATGACATTTTTTTATTGAATGATGTAAAAGGGAAATTAATGCATGCATGTCTACAATAAACACTTACCTATTTATTAAAAAAATTATTACTAATCTGATAAAGATACAATGAAAAAGTAAAGTCATACTTAAATACTAAACAATCTGTTATCTCTTATATTTAATAGACAACCTTTTCAGACAAAATAAATTAATTTTTGTCTATTGTTGAGTTTTTTTCTTAAAGATTCATGATGAAAAAAAGAAAGAAAGAGATTGTTAAATATAAAAATGTTAGTTTAAACATTATAGTCATTAATGAAACTTTTAAGAAATCTTCTATGATATTTAACTTATAATAATAATGATTCATGAAATCATCATAGAAGATGAAATCATAGACAGTTAATATTACGGAGAATTTCATTCTACAGCTAATGGCTACATTATTCGACAGTGAAGTTTATTACACAACAATAGTAAGGCTTATTCATTTATAATAAATGTGATGAAATTGAAAAGATGACTATTATTGTCCTACTAAGTAAATGAAAGTTGCTTAACTTGGAGTAAGAAATACTGTCCTCCTGTTCGTTTCCCACCCCTCCCCCTCCACCGCCATTTTTGACTTTTACATCAAACAGATCCCATATACTAAGCTTTTACGAATAACTTAATTAACTGTACTTCTGAATTTTATCGTTTGTGTTAAAAAATCTATTTGTTTTTAACAAATCAAATTATTACAAAAGATAAAAACATTCATTAATATTTCATGCATAGACTATTTATTAGTAAAGTGTTTGGACATAGAAACTGGAAAGTAAAACAAATTCTCGTAATTTAAAGACTAAGTATTTAGTACAAGTAAATAATTTAAACCATATTATGACATTTTAAAACTTTAGCTATGAATAAAGTGTAGAATGTACATTTGACTCATTCAGATATTTTCAATTGACTGTACTTTTATTTTGTTGTTAATATTCATACTATACATGAAAATATAGATCACTGTGTGATAATATTAGTACAATGAATCTTAGCTCTTGTAATATTGATGAGGAAGTAAAGCTTATGGTAGATTTTAAACTTATCAGGTGTGAGGCATTCATCACCAATGACAATGAATGGTCATCATACTGTTTCGCAAATTGATGAAAGCATCAATTCCCACCAGTAGACACTGACCCAGTGATGTGGACAGTTAAGCGTTCATCCGTGATATCTGAATTCGATACTCTTATGGAATCGAGGGTGCACACAAGTGAGTAGCCTCATGCTACAGTAAAATGGATGTTTAGTACTCCTTGGCTTTCAGTGGTACCTAACCAACATTAATCTTTGACGAATATAACTGACTAAACACAATGCTCATCTCCAGGAAATCAACTCACTTTAATCTAAATATCTTTTTCGTTTTAAAACCTTCTATGCATTTCATTAAGTAAATTTAATTTTCAACATGTAGAGCATTCGTGGCAATATAAACAAACATATAAGTGACCAAATAAATCATGACTACGTATTTTTCAGATAACATTCAGTAGATTAAAAAGATCTCTATAAGAATCAGTGTGTTGGATTTATTTAAAAGAAAACTACCATCATTGAAAATCTCATAATAATTATAATGAATATTCATCAATAATTGAGTGATCAGAAGTAAATTATTCAGTTCATGAATGAAATAAGTTGTTAGGTATAACCATAGTAACAAATAGATAACTACTTAAATTTACACTGAATAACATACTAGACCTGAAATTTATTGTGCTATTTTTTTTTCTTTTTGAATTACTTATTCATGAAACTACTGATTATGAATTAATACATTTAACTAAAATAAAATGTAAATTTATTTACTGAACTATTTAATTGTGTAATCCAACTTAACTTTACTCGTTTTAGGTTACCTGAAGAAATAAACATTAAAAACATTCAAATTAATACAAACTGTTAGAAATCATTCTTTTTTCTATGTATATTGATCGTTTCAATAGAAAGCTGAAATGTTTGTAGAACTTTTAAACTACTTATAAGTAGTATAAAAAGTAATTGCAAATATTTAGTGATAAAGTAATGAATTCATTGAATTTTACTACTACAAATGTTCTACATTTACTTACTTAGTCTGTGTATAAGTGTACTCCCCTCAGATATTTTAAACGTTCAGATTTATTTAAATATCATGAATAAAACCTGTATTTAGTTTTACGGAAGTCGCTAATACATTCAATAAACGCAAGATCACACTCGGCGTAATATACCTTTTTATATACAGAAGGATGTAATCCAATTTCGATTCCTTTCTCTCTCTCCCCCACCCTAATAAGGTCTCCAATCAACAGACTACTCCGTTAGTATTCTTAAAAATAATCATTTAAGACAAACTACTAGTAATTTTAATTTTTTAGGAAGGTAAGCAAATGATGCTATTATTATCTATGATCTTATATTCTATATGAATAATGTCCTACAGATCATTCAATAACTCACATCCATCTATCACATTCATCGTTGAAGAAGAACGTGAATTGAAATTACACTTGAGTTGACGTTAAAATGAAACGAAAATCTGACAGGACGTTACTAATATACATTTACATAAATGTAATATGCAATAATCAGCTGACGAAATTTCATGTTACTTAATCCCTACCTATATAAAGAAGGATTTTATTGTATCTCGTGCCCCGAGAATCTGACGAATCTATCTTTCTAGTGTCGTAGATAAATTGATGGTCCTCGGAAAGTAAACGTTAATTGTAAACTCTATTTTACCAAGATTTGCTGATAAAAATCAAGCAAAAGCTATCGAAGGAATCTATGAACGCAGTAACAAATATTACCTTTAGATAGTAAGTCTGAAGTAATCGGTCTCAAATTTCATGAAATAATCATTATCCGATTTAACCCCCCTCCTCTCAAAATGAGTTGTCTAGTTAATCCATTTTTACTTAAAGCACATCTAATTTCTTCAGTGTTCATCTGTTAGTTTACTTATTAGTTGCTAAGCAAGGTATATTGGTCTTTCAATTCACTTTTTATCCTATAAAGTTCGGTGTACTACCACAAATGTCGTTGTATTGGAAGGAAAATAGTAGGATATATTGTCACCACTTTCCACTAGACCACAACAGTTCTGCTTTTTTAACATTCTCTACGAGGCGAACAAAAGCCTGTTGAAAGCAGTACGTTTGCGTTTCTTATGTATCGATTATGCCGTCTGCGTACACGATAAGCAACCAGAATTTAGTGTTTGAAAGAAACTTTTTAGAATACTTATGATTCTGTGAATTTAGTCACTATACTCTGGATTACTTATTTGTATTCACTTTACTTATTTCTGTTAATTCTACGAATTTTCACTGTTTATTCTTTCTGTCTCCTGTGACCTGAATTGATCTAATATTGTTTCCAACGCGCTTGTAGTGAGTTTAGTTTCTTAACTTGTTCTATTACATTACATAACATGAATACAGTTTATCATGTAAATGCTCTTTTTTTCTAGTCTCTTTGACATTCTTCATTTAACTTTGACTAAAAATCTAGGTACCAATAAATATTTATACGTTTTATCGAGTTACCAGATTCCATCAGTTATCATTGTATTATCTTATGTATACATGAGATTGTACAGCTCGACAAACGAACAAAATCGTGTTTTACACCCTGTGGATTGAATTCTGTTGGATTCAGTTGATCTTTTTTCTGTGACGTAATGACTAATTTGTACAAAGGTATCTTATTAAGCAACTCACTTATTAAGTAAATTAATGACTTGTTAATTAATTAATTAATAGTATTAGACTAAAGAATTGCCACTATAGTATGATTCTATACTGGATAGTTGACTCATTTTATACAGTAACGATACCTTCATGGTTAAGCTGTATTGATATCAAATCTGAAAGTTTCAACTGTCGATCCCCTCTGCAGTCATTTTATTATTAGCAGTAGCGTGTTATCATCCCATTAGAATGTATCCAAAACTAAAGAAAAGAAACTATTCGCGTTCAGTGAGTTAGTGATTCATGTTATAAAATGTCATAGTATGTTTGTTCATTCTCTATGTACTAACAAAAGAATGCATCGTTTTAACTTTTACTACATTTCGTTATCAGAATTTATCCTACCTAGTGACACAACATTTTTTCTTAAGTTATTTTATTTTATGAGTTTCTATAACGTTCTAAATTGATTTTTCTGTCAACGTTTGCTTCATTGGGCGATTCACAAAGAACAGCTAATTTTCAAGACAGTTTTAGAAGAATACTTCAATTGCTTTAGTTTAGTGTGAAGTAAGTACTACGATCACTATTATGTCCCTCTTGCCCTATCATCCCGTTCTACCTATTGACTGTTAGTATGTGATTTACCATTTGTGAAATACGATTACTTAGTTGTGTGTACGTTGCTTTAGTTCACTACCACTGCCCGCCTTATTTTGCATTGATGTTAATTTCCAAATTGGTTGACTACATGATCAAGTTTCTCGTATATATAATCGAGTACTTGAAATAAAACTGGATTTATCTGGTAAGTTCATTGACTTGTGTTCTTCACTTTCAATCTGGGGTCAAGTAGGCAGATGCTAGACGTTAGGTATCGACTAAGCTGTCGTATTTATGGCTGCGCAATGTAATTTCCTGAGTACAAGGTCGTATCAAGTGACTGCTCTTACGTTCGTGTCATAACAGTTTTGGTGACGTAACCATTTGAATAACAATTGTGAATAAAGTGATTTTCGATAACTGTTCGCCCCCCCCCCATAGATGCTATTCTGAAGCTGACAACGCTGAAATATACTTAGTCACCGAGCAGCATTCCTCACCTAATATACTTTCTCTATATTGTTTCGCATCATTTTAACATTGTTTTTATTTCCTTAAATTAACAATAGTTAAAACTAAGTAATTCATATTAAGTTGATTGAATGTGTCACAGATTGACGTTGTCAAGGTACTATTGAAAACCAGGGAGCACTGGACAGCTGTTTCGTTCTAGTGTGAAACCCCTCAGCAGCGTTCACTCCGAATTCCGCACCAGGAGCTTTAAGTTGGGGCCGAACACCTAGCCATCTGCACCACTGAGTTAGCATCCAACGGTAGAATTCCTACTTCATATCAAGTTATATTCTTACTTAACATTTAATGTAACAGTCTTTCTCTTCCTAGACATTCGAAATAACATGCATCATATGGTATATGTTTTTCCTACACTAGGGAATGTTGAAACCACTAAGCTAATATGTGATTAAAGTCAAAGCGATGAGTGAAATTAGTTAAAAGAAAACATCATCTACAAATATTTGTTATGTGATGTATAGTAATGTGTGAATTTGTGACTCTCAACTAGCTATACGTCTTTGAATGTTTTATTAAATAGTAAATATCTATTGAGTCATGAAAACAAGAATTCATTTAGTGAAAAAACCTATTTTCAGAGATTTTATTTGCAAGTATATTAAGGATAACATGAAAAACATTCGAAGATAAGTTCTGTATCTCGCAACTACTTTTACGATGCACGCTTATTGTACATTTTCTATTTAATAATGGGATTTACAGACTAAACGATGAAAACATCATAGGATACCTTCGAGGTCTTCCACTAGAAGACTGCTTAATGACTGGCCTGGAAAGTAAGTAGCTGAAGCTAACCATAGACAGTTTCTATCTTTTTAAAAACCATGTGAACAATACTTTTATTATTTGTGAAAATAAGGTTTATTTAAACTATCTTCTACAAATCTTTAACATCTGTCATCCATCTATAAAATTCTCTGTTGAGAAGAAAAATAAACAATATTTCCTCTTCCTAGATATTGAAATGATAAGGAAACGAGATAAAACATCACAAAGATCGATTTAAAAAAGTTTACTTAAAACTGCCAAGTGACAAGTTTCTATAGTTGGATCTTCATCAGTAGGCAGATAAACGTAGCAGTATCTTTAGCTTAGAGAATCCAAAATAACCTGCTTTCCCCCCCCCCCACACCACCACAGTGTCATCGATCATGGACTAAATTTTCTGAAGCAAACACTAGTTACAATAGCTTTCCCTCGACGATTAGTAGACAAAAATATAAAACCGAAATGTCCTAAACTATCCTAAATCTCTTATCTCGAGCAGACAATCCATATAAATATCGAATTCATAGGCGATCTGTCCGCCAATATTTGACGACGAAGATTCCAAATGTTACCAAAATAAAAGATTTTGTAGCCACTCTGAGAAATGTGTTTTTACACTCAGCTTTATTTGTAAATGACTCGAAGGACAAATTGCAGCACTTGATTTCTCCTCGGTAGGTCTATTAATTACCTAGCTCATGTGAAGAAAGATACATTAGTCATTCAATGTGCACGTTGTTCAAGAAAGTTTGAGAGGGTTATTCATTATGGTTACGGGATCAAAATAGCGGCATCATTAGAAGCGCCTTTATATATTACCTTCTGACGACTACCCACTTAATCAAGTCGGATTCCTCTTTCAAAGTTGTCTGCTTCAGTCTTCTACATATTGCTGAAGCTGTTACCGTTCACAAAGAGAAACCAGAATTGTGAGTGTCGGAGAAATTGGTTCAACCTTTAATCCTACCACGGATTTAACTTGAATTTCTTACATTTTGTCCTTTAGGTAATGAATTTATCCCATTATGATCCTGTTTTTTTTTATGGAATGTTTACATTTTATCTCTTTCTTCCGTCTTTCTCGATGACAGAATAATATTAGTGGTTATTGATTTAACTTATACCTTTTTTAACCATGTTTAATCACATGTTGTTATATTATGTTATTATACGTATATACAATTGTGTAACAATCAAAGTATAACCCCGGAAATAAGATCACTTCGTTGAAAGTATCTCTTATTTATCTTTTCAATAAATTTATATTACACAAATTATTAGTTGTTAGGTTCAAATTTGTATGTAAGTGTTAATGCAAATAATTCACTGTAATATACAGATATTTCTGTATTACAGCCTTTGTAACTACATTTGTATAGCCATAAGTTAAAGTAAAAACCAAATAAATCTGAAAATAATCTGAATTACACTGTTCCTATTAAAATCAAGTAAGTTATATAGTTCATCTCTTCAATTACAATAATTGGAATACTTACTTACTTACTTCTGTTACCCCTCACAGAGGAGCATAGGCCGCTCACCTGTTTTCTCCATTCAACTCTGTCCTGATCAATCCTTTCTAGCTGTTCCCAGTTGCTATTCATAATTTTTATGTCGACTTTCAATTCTCAACGCAGTGTGTTCTATGGCCTTCCTCTATTCCGTTTCCTAATAGGATTTCATGTTAGTGCTTGTCTCGTAGTGCAGTCTGATGATTACTACAATGTATGTCCTATCCATTTCACTTCGTTTCCTGATATCCTGTTGGACATGAAGTTGGTATGTTCTCTCCCATTAAACTGATGATGATGGTTCCTGGTTGGTTGACAGTTGTTACAAGTCCTATATATTCTTCAACTGTAGGAATTCTGCTCTTGCTTTTCAAATCCTTGCCTTACATCTGCATTGGATCCTCCTTATTCATCGATGATGTTGCTTAGGTACGTGAAAGTATCCACTTCTTCCAGAGTTTCTCCATCAAGTTAAATTGGGTTGGTGTTATCTGTGTTGCATTTGAGGATCTTGCTTTTCTTCTTTTGTATGTTCAGGCCTACTGATGCTGAAGTTGCTGCAACGTTGGTTGTCTTTACTTGCATTTGTTGGTGTGTATGGACTAGTGAAGCTAGATCATCCGTGAAGTTCAAATCATCGAGTTGCATCCTACTTGTGCATTGAATTCCGGGCATCCCCTCAGATAAGAAGGTCTTCATGATTCAATCAATCACTAGAAGAAAGAGGTAAGGAGAGAGTGGGCAGTTTTGTTTGACACCGGTCCTCACTGGGAATGCATCTGTCAGCTGTCCTCCATGCACGATTTTACACTGTAGTCTGTCGTAAGAATTCAGGATGATGTTGACGAGTTACTCTGGTATGCCGTAGTGTCGAAGAAGTCTCCATAGAGTTCTCCTGTCTACACTGTCGAATTCCTTCTCATGACCAATGAAGTCAATGTACGGTGACGAATTTCATTCAAATGATTGTTTAACGATGATCCGTAGTATTGCGATGTCGTCTGTGCACGACCGATCCTTACGACAACCAATCTGTTAATCTCAAAGTTGAGCTTCCACTAAATCTTTTATTCTGTTCAACAACACTCTGCTGAATACTTTTCCTGGTACTGACGTTAGTGTGATCAATATATAATTCTCACATTTGCTCAAATCTCCTTTCATTTGTATCTTGATAAGGTGTCCTTCTTTCCAGTCTACCAGCACTTATTCTTCTACCATTAATTGGAATAAAGAAAACATCATTAAGGACAGTATAACATGCAATGACAATATTTTAAATGTTGTTAATGCATAATGACGCTAGAGATTAAAGCAATAGACATTAGATAGACAAAACTGTACATAGTATGTTACTATATTAGTTGATATTATCTCTGTAAATTTATATATATATATATATATATATATATATATATATATATATTCGTTAAAACTGGATGAAACATATGTACGAGATTTCATCGTCTACAAATTCTTAGTATTTATAATGACGATTAAAGAAAAAGTGAGGACTCTATGAAATCTTGACTTAGCCATATATCTAATTCACGAATTCCTAACCCTAGTTTTCTAGCGGCTTCATCAGTCCCAGAAAATCTACTTAAACTTGGACATAAGACAATAGATTGATAATATGAAACTCACAGTAACATAAATTTATGCATCAAAAAAGCTAGGACGTTTATAGGCTTATTCTTGATCCTGAGAGTCTAGGAATATCTAGGAACATGTCAAATTTGTAAGTAATTTATAATTAATCATTCAATCGGGATATAACACATAACTTCTTTAACGAATTGTTTTTAAATATAGTTACTGTTAGCATTTTCTCAACTCTTGAAGACATCTTTTAAGATCCCTAAGAATTAATGTATCCGTTATCTAGAACTGCGAAAAGGCTTATTCAGAAGACACAATTATCTACAAACAGTTGTTTGTGTAAGATACCCCAGATTCGTTATCCATATACCATAAATAACAACGTTCTGTGACAGAGAACAAACTAACCATAATCCAGCTGAGGAAGAAACTGGGAAAAGATGTTGGGGATTGATAGGACATACATTGAGGAAATCATCAAACTGCATTACAAGACAAGTTCTAACTTAAATCCTCAAACCAAAAGAAAAGAGTATGACTAAAGGATACTTCTCTTTGGAAAATGGAGGCAGACATGAAAAGAATGAGTAGGGCTTGGTCAGCACTTGAAAGAAGATTTGAGGAAAGAGTTGGTTTGGGAATGCTGATTGGCTGCTTATACTACACGAGAGATAACAGACATCAACCGATTAATTGAAGTTACAGATGAATATTTTTTTAGCATTATGCTGTAATTTCCATTTCAGAAAAAAGAAGTTGAATAAAACAATAAACAGAATAACATGATAATTTTGATTCATTTATTCGGTTATCATCATCTACTCTATATGTCTAACACCGAAATTATTAAAAATAAAGTAGCAGCTAGTCGGCAGTAAACATGTTAAACATCTTGATGGGGGATAGAAGATTCAAATAAAATTTATCAAATATGTAGATCAAGTGAAGTAACGAAATCAAATCTTGCAAAATGTACATATCACCTGCTGATAAACAATTCGGAATGATAAAAGTAACAAAGGGTTAGAGAACTGAATAATAGCTGCGTATGTTAAATACGTAAAATACTTTTAGTTAAGACTGATACTACTGAAACAGAAGTGATTTAGAAATCATGCAGTAAAGACATCATTAAATGAGTGAAAGACTTTATGGTTGTTCTTAATGTGGTGAGTTTAAACCACTGAAGACTGACTACTGTTTCTCGTTGGAAACTTAAGCAAGGGTTTTGCAAGTCTGATAGAAATCGTTTCACAAAAATTTCGGGTGACTTTATCTTTAGTTGTTTTATTAAACACCTGAAAATTTTCATGGCATCAACTTCTTGTGTTGTATCTAAGAAATATTGAAACAACTTAAATTGGTTTTTACTTTTCAATGGTTGAAAGAATCTTTTCCTATTACATCTATGTATCTATGTTGGCAAGTACATATAAATTTAATAACACAATGGACTATAAAATAAACTGGGTACTTGTCTATCTTTAATTAAGTTACTGAGTTTATTGTTTTAAATAGTTTGGCAACTGAGCAGGTTACAATTAGTTGTGCGTTTAGTAATCTATAGACTGATCTTTCAACTTGATCAGTTTCATAGTTGAGTTGGATAAATAAGGGTTTCTTAAGAGATTCAGCCACCTTTAGCAAACTGTACTTAGTTGTTTCATACTTCTTTATGCAGCCGTCTCCTTTTAGACTTTTACAATAGTACGAATCCTTTTCAACTTATAAAACGATGTTTTAACTAATGCTTTTAAATAAGTGATTAGAGTAAATCAATTAAAATTCATCTTCCGTTTCAATAAATTGAACAGTCAGTTGTACCATCTACTATCGGTTGTTTGACATCAATAAAGTGGAATTTATTGTACTTTTTGTATGTTTTCTGTCAATTGTTTAATTAACTTGAGTGTCTTGAAGGTTTACTGTAAAAACTATCTACTAGTACAAGACCTAATGAACTTCCCTTTGTTACAACACCTGTTTAACAATATGTACTGCCATTAAACAAGAACTAATCACGTTTTGCAAATAAGTAGAGGTCGTTTCAAGTCAGCATTCTGATAGAAGTAAATAATCAGAATTCTGATAAATTCTGTTACCATTTTCAAGAATTGTTTATTTGATGAACAAGTATGTGAGTTTAAAGTAAATCAATGTTCATGTGAATAAGTATGTCAGGAAACTGAGATCAAACAATTCAAATATTGTTCAAATCAAAGGAAATTGAGTCAACTAAATAAGTAATCTAGGCAACTTAACTTTTCGGGCTCTAAGATTGATCAGTAAAGTAGTTTACAAACATCTAATTATTATTTGAATCGTGACTGGCAAATGGAATCCATGACGCGCGTTTCGTCTTATTTAAGACTCATCGTTTGGAGGTACCTGCATCCAAATGTTAATGTTCACACTAGGATTCGAAGTTAGTCCACTTAGTGCCAAACGCTACTGTGTTCACGACTAAACTACTGTGTCCAGACGGTCACACCTGTGCAACGGTATATATGTAATTAGGTCCAGCATGTATCTTCCCGAAGATACAAGTTCAACTTAATTATTATTATTCAGAATAACCGGACTTTATTTGATTCACTACAAAATGAAGTAGATAATTCGATATTGAGTTATGTAACATGATAACAATTTCAACACAAGTTTGTTTTTACATATTAAAGCAAATGATAATGCGGGTTGTAAATGATTACAAGGTTATGTAAACAAATAATTGACCCTTGATAAAATATGCAAATGAGTTACAAAAAAAATAACTCTGTTTACAAACCATGTTTGATAAGTAACTTATTTTAGTGAATATAAAGATTTAAAAAAAACAACAACCACACTTAGTAGACTAGAATATAAAAAAGTATTTTGGTTCTGAAGTTCATTTACTGTGAAACTAACATTAGTTAAACAATCTGTTATATCGGACGAATCAAGAAGAGTAACTAACTTTCTGAACTGCTTTCGTGATGACTATTTTATTCATTATGAATATATGTAAATCGATTAATTTATTTCTATTATTGTCATGTTTTTAACACCCTAAACTCTCCTTAGACTCATGAACTATCGTCATATCATTTGTCATTCAGGGACTATGATCAATTAATCATGTTCTTGTACCCTCAGTCCCTAGACATTATTGTTCCCGTTTTGTATCGATGTTATTCACTATATTGGTGTGATGCGTGGTTGCGTTTTGTGCGTATATAAATGGATGAGTGAAATATTATATGGCTGACCAATTATCTGTCTGGTGGTTGGCTTAACTGTCACGCGTTCTTCTTTCCGGCTTGGGGACTAGACAGTTATAGGGCGGACGTGTTCGGGCACTGACTGATATTATCGAGGTCACACGCTATTCCCCATACTTTTTGATTGCAGATTATTCAAGGTATAACATAATCATTGAGAACCAAGATGTACTGAACAATTGTATTATGGGAGTTACCAGCAATGTTCATTCGAGATCACACCTAAGAGGGATTCTAAAAACTTTAAGTTTCAAAGCTAATGCTTAACATTAAGATAACTAAGTTGGCACCATTTCGGATGGTATAAAAGAAAAATCTATTAGGCGTATGAATGATACAAAATAACGCTTACATACGAAATCATTAGCATAAAAATAAGTATATGCTTTCACGTAGCAGAAAGCGATTGCTTGAATTCGATTACCATGTAAAACGCCTTTGAGTAAAACCCAATTATGAATAGCCTTGATGTAAAACAATTTGGAAAGAAAATTTTATTTTACAGATTCATTATTCATACTTCTTATAACACGAACAATAAACTGTACAAAGTGTAAAGATTTATGCGGTTGCACTAAATTATCCTTCGTAGAGATAAATTCATAACAGTATACACTAATGACTGTATTTATAATAAATGCAGCATCATGTATCTGATTTGAACATCAGTGATTTGAATCTTCCAATTTTAGTAAATTCACTGTATATCATAACCATGATCTTATTTTATCCTTTAAACTTCAGCTCATTTCATTTCGGAAGACTATACGTTAAAATTGTAAAAGAAATAGTGATTAATTTATTATTCCCTCTAACAACATAAGTCATTTCCTACAGGACAAATTGGTCTGTTGTAATAAATCAACTTATGAAAATCTTTATAAAATATTCAAAGTAAGTGATATCATGACTTACTTTATAAGTAGTATTGTCGACTTCGTTATGTATTGTGAAAATACACAGTGCCCTTGCTGAATGCCAATCAGTATACGGACACGTCTACCACGCGACTACTAGTCCCCAAGGCCGGAATAGAGAAAACAACAACTGGTGAGCCAACAGACAAAATCGAATCAAATTGTAATTCAATCATTCCTCTATGTATACACGAAACCAGACTACATAGCGAACCAATAAGGGAACTAACATTAATACAGAACTAAGGAAATCGTGGTAGTAAATAGGAACAACTTGTACACAACTAATTAACTGTAGTCCATAATAAGAGACAATATAATAACAGCAAATATTCTAAACGAGACGATAAAGTAAGAGGAACGTAACAATAATATGAATGTAATGTTTTACGCTACTGACGACCAGAATAAATGAATTAGTTCTCTAAAACACAGTTCTGGAAGATTTTTACTCTTCTTTAATGGTCCGACATAACAGATTTGTAAATCGATAGTTATTAGATGAAAAGAAGGTTAGCTAAATGTTTCCATTCTTAAGTGCATACTTGAAATCATTATACTAACTGTATCCACCATGTATATGAATAGTATACAATGGGTGTAATCTAAAGAAATTAACACTCACTCATTTAATTTGAGCCCTACTTCCCTCCTCTTAATTTCTTATGTTCTTAATATGTCTCTTTTTTCGCAAAACATCATTTATATTTTCTAAAAAATTAGTCTCAAATAGAAACCATATACGCTAAATAATTAGGTTGAAACTAGGTCTAAGCTAATAAACCAACAATAAAAAAATATTCTATTCTCAGAGTACACTTGTTACATTTTGTTAAGTTTACACTTATTCATTGAAAAAAAATGTTTTATTTATTTATTTTTCAACTTCATAATTTCATATGTGAATATTAATTCTGTTAGACTTTTTGCATGAGATCTGAAGATGCTTTTCAAGAACATAATCAATAGACAATAAATAAGAAAAGACGTTTTTGATCAGAATAAGCTTGTATATTACCGCTGATTCGTAATAGACTGAAACCGATCAACCTCTGTTGCCATATGTGCATTTTGAGAGGATTGTCTTGATATGGCGTAGTACATAAGTAATATTTAAGTTGGATTGTAACTTGTTAGCGGAATCCAGGACGCCCGTTTCGTCCTATTTGGGATTCATCGGCTGCATGTACCTGCATCCCAATGTTGATGTTCACACTGGCAACAGAGGCTGACCAGTTTCAGTCGATTACAAATCAATGAGAAAATATAAGCTTATTCTAATTACATATGTACCCGTTGCACAAGTGTAACTGTCTGGACACAGTAGCCTAGTGGTGAAGGCAGTGGCGCTTGGCACGAAGCGGACTGGGTTCGAATTCCAGAGTGAACATCAACATTCATCTAGCTGATGAGTCCCAACTAGGTCGAAACGCGCGTCCTAGATTCCGTTTGCCAGTTACAATCCAGCTTTTTAAAAAATTTATTGTTTTAATCATTGTGTTAGTAATACTTAAAGCAAATTATAGTCCGTAATGAACTTACATATTTAATCGTAAATTCTGCGAGAAATGACGTTTTTTCTGTATTTCATTGTTATTATAACGATTAGTTGTGATTTGACTTACCACTTCAATGACTTGAAGTAAAATTTGGTGATTAATGAAAAAAAAATTGATAAATTACAGTCATTCGTAATTGTTAAAATGATTTTGAGGAGAAGGCAAGAAATGAGGTGACGGAAGTTGATGAGTAGCTGACTTTGAATCTAAACGAACCAATGAAATATGAGAGCATAATCTAAGATCAAGGTAAGTGAACTCTGACTGGTTAATATGAGGTCATAGTGACCAAAGCCATCCTCAGAGGTATAAAAGCAAACAACACCAGCAAATAAGAATCAATATCAACCCCTTTGTTGGGCTAGAATAATGGCTTTTATATATAATATGCTAGACCAGTTAGCAATAGGAATTACAAAATGCAATAAGGACTGAACTAGGGAAGTTGTGTACATAAATCGACATAACAGGGTTATAAAAAGATAATATTAACTCAGAAAAGGGAATACATATAATATTTGTTAATGAGTCTATTAAAATCTTACGAAATACAAGAAATACAAGTATCGTAGTTACTAAATTTGTAATTGATTCCTAAAAACAGGAAGAATAAATGACATAGATTGCTACTCCTGATTCTTCGCCCCTCCTCTCATACGACAGTTGTGTAGAACATTACGCTCACCCCTACGTCTACGAAGAGTAACATGTAATTAATACAGGTTTATGCATATAATGGTAAGTGGATATTTAATAAAAAGTGATTTGACTTGTTTATTTGTCTATGTAAGTCAAGCAATCTGAAAAAACAAGTCAATCATTGTTGTGTTTTAACAAACATGAGAATAGATTACTTCGAATTACTGATTTAACTTTAATATCTATAACATAGAAAAATTTGAAAATCAGAAACAGGTAACTAGAGTTCTTAACAGGAAGCGTTGATCACTTGATAGGTATCTGTTTTAACAAGAGTTTAATTTAATTTATAAAACATTTATTCCTCGGATACAAATGTCAAATCCAATGGCCATGATTTATAATTTTATTTTGTTTGTCATTTAGTCCAACAGTCATATAATATCATCAGTAATAGGTGTTTAACTGTTGAATATGGTTCTCCGTCACTTGCTGTCGTTTGCAATAGAATTTACCACTTTTACATAGAAATGTTTGATATAAAGTTAGATAGGAAACAATAAATACACAAATATATCAACTACTCCTATCTAAGAAATTAATTTCATTAATGAATAAAATGAATTGGGGTTTTTATATTTGCAAGATGGTTTGATGTTAGGTGGTAGAAAACCCTAGACATAGATTTCGTGCTATTTAGGGCTCATCAGTACCATTAGATTACAGGTATACCTTTCTTTGAAGTGTCAAGTAGTACGAAGCCCAGGTTCAGGTTTCTCCTTCGATCACTACCGCCCCCCGCCGAATCACTTTCCATTTTTGACGTACTACGTTGTAAATTTATAATTTAACAATTATTAACATCTTGTAGGATCAAAACTTAATGGATTCTGTCACAGTAAACACTACTGGTCGTTGAAAAGTAAAATGAAAATAAACTCAACAGAAATCTCTGATTCCTAATGATGGTCTGTCTATCGGTTGTTGAATTTATCCTTTTTCAAACTTTATTGAAAAGCATGAATATATATTAAATCTTTAGTTCAAAACAATGAACGATGTTCACTTTGAAGATTTTAATACTTAGTGTTACTAGGTAACTATGCTTAGTGTAACGTATCATAAATGTATTTTGTTTTTCTCTTAAAAGGGACAGATCATCCAAAAAGTATGTTTTAACAAGTAAGTAGTTAAAAAGAAAGTTTCACCGAAGGATCGCTTTTCAACAAATTCATAACAAAGCTATGAAAACGAAAGAAAAGTAGTTAAATGTACTCTCCATGAATATTTAACTAATCATGGCCACCCACTTAACCCACATATGCATGTTATGGTCGTGTACAGAATCCTTTCTAATTTGCCAAGATTTCTTCGAATTCAATTCATTAAAATAAGAAAAGCCCTGGCTATTCATGATATGGAGCAGAAACTTTATGCCATACCTTTGTCATTACCTTCGTCTTAAGATCATTTTTAATGTTGGTGTTATTGTTAGTAGTTGATAGTAGTAGTAATTATATCTCAGTGACTGTCCAAAAAACTTTTTTTTCTCAATTTTTTCATAACACTCTTTCTTTGAATTTCCTTCGAAATTATTTCAGATGTCATTCCATTTAACTTTTCAAATATCTCTAATTATTAATTTTTAGAAGTAAATATTTTACTTATTTTAACTTATATAATCAAATTTGACTTTTCATATGTTTGGAAAACATCTCTAACTAAATTTAGTTGATTGGATATATCAAAAATTAATGTTGATAGGGTACTACTGAAAACAAGTGAGTAGTGGACAGTTGTTACGTTATAGTTTAAGAATTCTTCATGCCAATGCTCACCCTCGATTCGATTAGACAAAATTGATCCGAATGTTATTAAATAACACAGAAACGCTTAATAGTCTACACCTTTAGGTTGTTGAAACAAGATCCTCTAAATAAAATTTGTATTTTGTATATTTTAATCGGAGTTGTAGTGGCTAAATAATCCCCAAAATAAATAGTTGCATAGGCTATCGACATTGATGCTGACCATTTTTGTTTTAGCGGATACTACTAGTTGAAAGCGCGCGGTAACGCATCACCACTAAATCACGATTCGAACCACCGTGGGTAGCATCTCTCTCTGGTTCGCCATCCTAGACGTTGCTATCCCATTAAAGCTCTGTATACGATCAAATAAAATTTCTCTTCCATCATTCAGTGCCTTCTGATTTCTTCTCATTCGTAAGAGTGGGTCCATTCGATTGAAGTGGCTTTGGTTATACGACAAGCGTAACTTAGTCATATATTCCGGGTACACTTCAGAGTTATACATAATTTGAAGAAAGTAGTTATCAGGTTATTAACTAAAATACAACGAATTGCATGTGAATATAATCATCGTAATACTATCTCAGCATATAATTTACAACGTACTTACAATGACAAGCATACATGGTGAATACATTTTCATTGTAGGTGGAATAGATTACATTATACAATAACAATTAGAAAAAAAAAACAATTGTATAAAGTACTTTGTAATTTGTAGTAGTAGTAATAAATCAATTCTATAGTGAGTAACCAATAATTCTGTAAAATAAAATTCCAATTCAATGAATCATTGATAAAATAATTACAGTCTAATTATAAATTATGCAAAAAAGCAAGCATAATGGTAACATATTCAGTGGAACTGCTTTTATTAATTTTATGTCTAAATTAAATTATTCACTTATATAATTGAATTGAGGTGGTTGGTGAAGATTGGTATTAAGCTTTAAATAACTGAATTTATTACAATTTAATGTTGGCAGGGTTCCATTGAAAACCAGGGAGTACTAGACTGTTGTTTCCTTCTAGTATGGGACTCTTCAACATTGCGCATCCTAGATTCTACCCCAAAAGCTTTAGGTTGACGAACATTTGATTTCTCTGCACCACCACATATCACTAGTGTCCGTGCTGGTTAAGCATACGCAGTGATATAAAATATTCATGGTGGAGAGGGGGGGGGCAAATCTAGACTGCGCACTGCTGAAAAGTCCCATACTAGGACTAAACAGCTGTCCAGTGCTCTCAAGTTTTCACTGACACCGTGCCAATATCAATTTGTGACGAATTCAGCAAACTATGCACACATATCTTAAAAATTGGATTTATTTCACACAATTCTATTCATTAATATTTGCTTTAAATTTAGTTTGTAAAAACATACAACTATGAAATTCTATTTGTTAAGTTTAAGCTATAGAAACTACATTAAAGCATTTCATCAAAGAACTATATTCCTCACTCCTGAACAGTTGAATAACTGCTTCATTGTTTGAATTATAAATTAAGTTTCAGTAGAGTATATGTTACTTTCTTAATTATTAAAATGCATCAATATTCAGTTCACATAAAAGATACATGGAATGGAGCATATGTGAATTTTAATAGATTATGTCAAATCAACGAAGCGAAGGCATTGATTAAAGCACTAATCCACAGAACTAAAAAAATCTGTAGTGTCTATAAACTAGAGTAAGAACTAATGAAAATCAATAATGGGTATCCAGAGGAATTCATTGAGAAATGTGGTAAAGTGAAGGACGTGAAAAAAACCGAAAGAACTTGCGGTTAACAAGAAATTAATTTTCCTGTAACTAAACTTTAAAGGTGACAACACCTCAATAACAATCAACGTGAGATATAAACAGCTCAAAGCAGTTCGTATCCTGCAGACAGACTAATCGTCGTATTCAAAGCAGTATGTTCTTTATCGCAATCACAGAGTGATAAGTACCTATTTTATGTTACTGACAACTACATCTATAAATTTACGTGTCCCCACTAAAGCAATTACATTGGTGGAACAGAAAAACGAACCAACATCCGATTTCAAGAACGTATACAGAGGTATCTTTAATTAAACGATTCGAAAACAATGATCAGTGTCATCTAAAGACATCTTAGCATAGGACACAGGACTGATATTTTAAAGTCCTTCAAAGTATTTGAAAAGCGACCAAGCTCAACTCTCTTAAAACTTGCTGAAGCTACTAGAACTAGATCTACGTATTCGAAAATAATTAATAGTCAGTCTCTCCCACCCATTGTAATACCATCATTATGTAACTGCATCATTTATTTTTTTCTTTTAAGCCCTTCACTTATTTCGGCCTGCATCATCTTTGAATTCCTTCGACTTCTCAATCTCGCTCATTGAAATTGACTGATCTCAACCCAACATTCACTTGTATCCAACCTTTTTGTTATGTGATCAATGAAATTCTTTAACTTTGTAATTCTTGACCTTTTCTGTTACTCTGGAACTTTTCTTTCAATGTGTATTTAATTGACACAATTACTATTTAGTTCTACAAACTTTAACTGCATTCTCTATTCAGTATGATGATGTTACCCAGGCATTCGTCTCTGAGTAATAGGTTGAAAGTATCTGATAAAAACTGGATGAAATAAAATAAATTCATGTTATTCGGCTCAAATGTTTGTTCTTTCTTTCGTGAACAAATGACAACAATCTATATACAGACCCTGAAGATGGCTTCATTGGAAGCTACCTTTGAAAAATATCTTAACTATGAAGTACAATAAAAATTTATGAAACTATTAGGATAGTAACATTTCGCAATTCAAATTAAAAAGATACTGCAGATTTGTAGCCTAAGGATAAATTATTATAGACACTAGGTTTTATAAAACACATGGTTCAATTACGAGGCTTTCTTTATCTATCTAGACGATATATGTATCAGCATAGTATTGGATAAAATTCGTATAATTTCTGTTCAAGTAATTACTAGCTAGTTATATAGCTATCAAATTTTACTCGTTTCTATCTACAGTTATGTAGTTATGATTTGTACATTTGTTGTGATTACCTAATTTTATTAACCTAATCACTGACTTGATTAATTAATAGACGTTTCTTTTTTTGTCATATTTAGATCAGTAAGAGGCCTATATTTCAGAAATTTTCCAATATTCTTGTTTTCGTTACGTTGTTTTGGTTCAAAGCCTAACGTCATCTCAGATATATTCATGTGTATGATTGTTCACAAGCATTACTGAAGCAAGGATATGTTACCTTAAAGTAAAAATGCATTTAATTGAAACTAAGTATCACTGAGTCATTATGCCAATACTGTCTAAACTTTCGATTAAAGAAATAATGTTTCTTGACCTACCTACATAAATCCAAATGCTTCCACTGTAATGTAAACCGAAAATCTATCTCGTCTGAATAAACACATGCTGTATGATTGTGATTGGTTATTATCCAATTTCCAGTATAACACAAAGTCGACCAAGTTCATAAGTGTGTTATACCTTGTGTTTAAAATCTTCGACATCGACACTTCAGCATCCAGATATCTTCTACTACTGAAGCCAGAACAAAAGTGCAGACGACGGGAAGTATAAATAAAGTTTCCCATCAAAGTTTTATTTGTGTATGAAAGCATGAATATTTATAAGTCAATATGTGACAGTGAAATGTTAGAAACCTTTGGAGACATGTCAAATTTCGCAAAATAAACAGGTATTTTCGAACTCGAAGGGTCATCTAATCTATGATTTTGTTAAGCTTTACTAACCAAGAACGATGATTAAACGTAGTATTTTTATCATTTACATGACTTTCAAGAGATTTTTCGAGTAATTATCAAGTATGTTCAATCCATGATATTATCGAATTAGTAAATTCTAGATAGACTGTAACTATACATTTAGAATTGCATAATCAGCCATGCCGACATAGTAAAGGAGTATTATGTAAATCTATGAAGACAGAGACCAAAATGCTAATTACTTATGTTAGTTTGTAGTGTATACAACAATTGACATTTTTCTACAATATTACTCCATACGAGTATATGATATAACAGTTTACTATACAAATAATTATTACAGTCACTTACAGTTGGTAATTTTTAATTCATCTATTGTACACAAACAATGTTAACATATCAAGTTACAATTTGTTTGTTAAATGAAAGTATTAAAATTCAGTGTTAGAAGCATAACTAGTGATTGCAGTTAGACATAGTGGGGTAATATACGGCAAGTCAATTTTATGTAATTTACAAAGTTAAGAGAAAAACAGAAAAAAGACAAACAAATGAAATGATTGTAATCAAATGTAGATTGTGGCTAGCATGTGAAATCTATGAAACACATTTTCTGTTATTTCGGACTTGGATTTACCTTTATCCCAGTCTGAAGGTTGCACGAAAATCAGTCCATTCGTGTCAGGATACCACTACATTCACCATCATATCAATCAGTAGCAGACAGTCTCACCTGTGCGAAAGGTATGAGCATATAATGTGAAAGTATACGTATACTCCAGCTTGATGCATATGTATTAACGGAGAATGGTCAATTTAAGTTTATAACAACATAAACAGAAAGATAAAATTTTTTTAATTAAACATAGCCTGTCTATCAGAACTCAAATAAAGAAGAATATTTCACAACTGTACAAGCATATCAATCCATATTTGTTAGTGTTATGATGTGAAAAAAAGATTGATATCTCAACACAAAACGGGTGTGCCTAATCGCTAAATGCGCGTCTGCCCTATTCCCACTGAGTTCCAAGCGAGAGATAGAAGAACACAAAACGACAAGCCAACCAGACAGAATCATGTTATATTTCACACATCCCTTTATATATACATAAAATCTGATCACACAGTCAACCAATTAGGTAACTAACATTAATACAAAATAGGGACAGCAGTGAATGTGAACTGGAGTACGTATGCACAACTGATTAACCATAGTTCATTAATGAGAAATGATATGCTGGCAGTTAATGTGTCAAATGTGAGGATAGGACAGGGGGGAACTAAATAATAATAGAAGTAAAATGTTCACCTTGAATACAACCAAAATAATGAAATAGTTTACAGAAAAACAGTTCTCGAAGATAATCAATCTACTTTAGTTGGCCGGCATATCAGTTAGCAATCAGTTTCAAAATTTCTCACATTTACTAATTTTATCTTTATTTGAAATGATGTTGCACACAGTATACTTCACTTTAACTGTTTACGATAACAATCATAAATGCGTAATTCTTAGATACACTTAATTTGCTAAGTTTCTTTAAATGTATTTACATTTACTGTTGGTTGCATTCTCCTCTTGATTAATAATTATCTTCCTAAATATAAGAATATTATGTATTATCCTGTGTCATGCATGCACCTCTCCCCATCCCCAATTTGTTTTCATAGGTTGTAAGCTATCTACAGGTACTTCTATATTTAATATTGATTAACTGTATATGCGTCTTGTTCAACTTGCAGCTGAATCGCTTGGCGTCATTAGGCATATTATTCATCACAAACGTTCATTATAATAAAATAAAAGTCAGATGATGTAACGATTTAAGTGGCGCTAGGTTCTCTAACGTAGGTGATCTAATCTCCAAGTTTTCATTGTGTCTCTAGATAATATCATTAGTGCATATCTCAGACATAACTCCATCTGAAGTAAATACTGTGTCGTTTAGAAAGATAATGTAGGCTTTATGGTTAAAAAGCTAAACTCATAGAATTCTACTGTAATAAAATCAACCACCTTAGTTTCAAATGTTTGCTATCATCTGAAATATGATGATTATTTCGTATGTTGATGTTTGCAGACAGTTGTGCTAGTATGGAATAAAAAGTTCCAACCTTAAGAATGGCTAGTTTCGAATGAAATGTAATTCTTTAATTCATAATATCAACACTAGTAAACTATAAATAAAGTGGCACTAATGGACATGGTAAATTGTTTAAAGTCAGAGTATTTGAAAAACTACTGTCAATCTTAATAACTTTTTCTTTTGACATTTGTACGCATTGTTGGAAGTATTGTGATTCAACTGTACTGTTGCTCAGTACTGTTTAGGGAATTATTAATGATAAATGTGAATATCTATAAACTGATGGTGAGTAAATTATCAACATAATTATAAAACAATCATATCAAACAATAATGTTAAAATGTCAGACTACATGAAGACTAAACAAAAACAATATGGATTACTTAGTTGTCACTAAGGCTTATGAAATACATATCAGTGTAGAACCATAATGAACAGCTGATTAAAATGTCTTCGTTCTATTTGCGTACTTAATGAATAAAAGAGAATATTTAATGAATTAAAATTTATAATGGAGAGTATAAGACTTGTCATTCGATTAAGTGCTATTCATAATCAGAGTGAATTATCGCAGAATATTTTGGCTTTTATTCACTTATATAAAATAACACGACATAATAACCATTTCCACTTTGTAACTAGCTCCTTTCAAACAACAAGTCAACTGGTTAGTTAAGTTATTTGGAACTGAGATATGATAAGGTGACATTCTTCATTTGAATCGAAATGCTTCATGTTGTAAATTTAAGACAAACCTATTGAAGTATTTAAAAAAACAGTGAATATCAGAGTAAACAATTACTTTTAATAATTACATTATCAAGTTATACAGTTATAAATTCATAATTATTATATCAAGATGACTAACTAATGCATAGATATGTATACATAACTGTACATATAAATATATATATAATATGTGTTTATGTCATTTATAAGGTAACAAGCCTTTATTTCGTTGAATCATGATAAATATGATAGGATCATGCGAATGTAATACATCATAAGAAAAATGTTATCATTGTTATTTTAATAATTATAATAAGAAAATCATATGAATTAGGAAAGATGAATTTGCGGTTAATAGTGGAACAAGACAATCATAATAAGAAACAATTAGGGGTGTTTAGTCAACATAAGCGGGTAAAGTAACCAACATCACGTTGGTTGCAAGTTTACACTAACTAATTCCACGTAGGATGCCTAGCTATGTTTGAATCAATTAAATAAATATCTTTTGTCTATATCAACCCTCGTATATCAATTTGATTCCACGTACATATACGAATGGCCAAACTCGTTAAAATTTAGAAGCTAATACGATAAATTAGATAGGAATGTACTTGGAACCAAATTTATCCATCAAGACATTTAATTTCAAGCAACTTGCTAGCAAGTCTTTTCCAAGGAAGTTCAATTACTCCCTGAATATACATGTTAACAGAAAAATGTACATCTTAAACGTTGCTATACTTGGGGGAGGGGATAATCATGGCTTCTGGAGGAGTAAATTATTATGGCAAGTAGCAAAGGTATAGAATAACTTCATTATTATGACCAAACATAACATTTTCGAATTCAAACGATTGTTGTTTTCTAGTTACTGGAGATTGGTTCCGCTATATAGTGTAATATTGCCCCTAGGATGAAGGAATAAACCAAATTTTTAGAAAAAAACCTTAAAAAGCATGAATCTCAATACTTCATTACAACTGTGGTCGACATCAAAATGTCAATACCATTGCACTTTAATTGTAATGAATTGATTTTCATTAGTACATAGTTCAACCATAACAAAAGTAATTACATTGTTACTTTAGAAAAATTTAAAGATAAAGTACATAATTAAGAATTTGTTAAGTGATATTTAATATAATTAACGGAATTTGTAATTGACCTTAAACAACTTGACAACAAACGTACACAGAGATTGTACTGACTCCATGTATAACTGATGACATTGAAGATTGATAAATTTTTATGTCTTATTGATTTATCTAAGAAAAAATATGAAACATTTATTATACTGAAGTATGCATCTGAATCGACATTAATAGTAGTAGTGATGATTTTGAACCATCCACTTCAATCTAACCCTCCATTTATTTATTCATCTATTGATTGAGTGTATTAAATTATCGAAATTGTGAAATAGCGTTGATTGTGTATTTGATCAAAATTTGAGGACATACACCTGGTTACATAATCAGTTTTAATTGTATGCAATCTCATAAGTACAAACTTTGAATGTTACTTACAAGTACAAATCTCTCTTAGAAATGCGGTAAATTGTTTGTTTCAGTTGTAAATTGCTTTTTTGGTTTGTAAATTTTATAATAATCTTTATCACCTCTAGGTAGTAGTTGTTTATCTTATTATAAGAACAATGGGTGTTATACACCATAAAGAAAATCAAGAAACGACGTTGGAAATGGATACGACATACATTGTGGAAATCATCAGACTGCTTCACAAGGCAAGCATTAACTTGGAATCCTGTCGGTAAGCGGGAGAAAAGAAAGCCAAAGAGCACACTGCGTCGAGAATTGAGAGCAGATATTAAGAGAATGAACAGCAACTTGAAACAACTAGAAAGGACTACTCATGACAAAGTTGAATGGAGAATACTGGTGAACGGCCCATGCTCCTCTGTGAGAGGCAACGGGCGTAAGTAAGTAAGATGTTATACAACATAAATGGATGAATAGAAACTAGTAGTTTGTTTACTGTGACGGGAAAAAATATCTTAGATTAAAAATTTGTCTGCAATGTTACATTTTATTTATATACACAGATCATGAAACGAACAGAATTCAACTTTAAATTATTAATAATAAAGAAATGGATAGTAACTTATCTAAATTAAGTTCGCAGAAAGATAAGGTTCGTTTGCAACTAAACTGTCGAGATAAATTTAATAGGTTGTGAATTATGATTACATCCAGAAAGATTATCCCACTTGATCATTTTACCTTTTAAAAAGTAAAATATACGAACATATTTGATGTCAAATAATGGAAAGAAATATTTTGATACATTTCTGATGTTCCTGGGGTTCGTGAATTAGAAATGACACCTTAGTATCGGCCAACTAATGTTTGATTAGTAACATTATAACAAGTAAAGCTGGTTATTTCTCTGCCCCTACCCCCCCCCAGCTAACTAGAGGAAGAAGTTCAATGTCAGCATGAAGAGTATAATTCTACATGCAGCTCGTAAGAAGAATAACAAACGCCCAACTCATGCGTATATATACAAAAAAGAGAACGTCCTTGGAAGTATCACAAATGGAGTAGTAAAACAAACGATAGGCCAATTAGGTTTAACGTCCTACTAAGTGAAAAACACAAAGTGAAGGTGAAATGACTGCACTTTGATAGAAAGACGAGAAATTTAAATTTCCGCAAAGGAATTACAAAAGTAATAGGTTTGTCAAAAAAATTCTGGGGATCTAGCAATCTAGCAATTTCATCAGTTGACAAATCAGTTCAGTTGGAAACAGTAAGATTTTTAAATGGTAGTTTCATACATTTCGTTCAATTTATTATTTCCAAAAGAGCAAGAACAACTATTTGTATAGAATAAGATGATTTATTTTTTAATTGGATGTCGTGGAGATTGTTAACTGTCAATCTTGATATCACGAATTGATCTGAATTAGACAACCATTGATCACCCAGAAGCAGTGAACAGCTGTGTCACCCCAGTTTGGGACTCCTCAGCAGTGCGCATTCACAATCCAATCGGGAATCGAACTCAGGGCTTTTTGGCTACTAAGAGAACACGTTACCATTCAACAACTGAGGTAATTCCTGGGGTTTTAATGAGAAGACGTGACCAGTAGAGTTTGATCGCGTCAGGTATGAGATAGTTACCTACCAATGGCAATCGATGAGGTTGCGCAAACGTATCATTTTACTTTGTTGGACTCTTATTAGATGCATATAGCCTGCTATAATATTTTAAAATTAGTATTTAAAGTAAAACTACAATATACTTATTAGGATGCTTGAATGTGGTTGAAATCACAGTCATAAAAACATTGTAGGCATGTAAACATATTTAGAGAGTTAGACAGGATGTTGAAAATATATATCTGATGCAAAAGAAGGTACTAAAAGCGGGTAACAAAACAAAAGTTAGAGATTAAGTGATTACATAACAAGAAAATCAAGAAGCGGTTGGCAACATTTGAGATTGATGTGAATTAAATTCAGTAATGACGCTTGAAATTTGAAACGATGACATAATTAAATAAAGTATGTTTAACAATATAGTTCTGTTACGTCAAACCACTAAACAAAAAATGAAAAACTTCCAGAACTGTGTTTTAGAGAATTAATTCATTTATTCTGGTCGTGAGTAGTGTAAACGTTACATTTCTATTATTCTTACGTTCCTATTACCCTAGACTCCCGTTTAGCTTATTTACTGTTATTGTATTGTCTCTTATTATGGACTACAGTTAATTAGTTGTGTACAAGTCGTCCCTATTTACTACCACGATTTCCTTAGTTCTGTATAATGTTAGCTTCCTAATTGGTTGGCTATGTGGTTTGATTTTTTGTATATATAAGGGCATGATTGAAATATGATCAGATTCGATTTGATTAGATTTTGTCTGTTTGGCTCATCAATCGTTGTTCTTCCTCTGTGCCGGCTTGGGGACTGGTAGTCGTGGGGCAAGTGTGTCTTTACACCGATCAGTAATTATCAGAGGCTCTGTGTATTTTTACAAAACATAACAATTGGCCACAGAGCTTGAAGTGAATACAACTTACGCAGTAATTGGTCATAAGTCGTGAAACATAACAAGTTCATTGATGTTACAAAATGAATCTCGGGAAAAGAGACGGTGATGTAATGGATCGAATATGAAGAAACAATAATATTAATGTAGTGAAATATATGATAAGTTGACAAGATAGAAAGAGATTGATAATTATTTTTTTCAGGATACATAAGTCAAGATAGTGTAAAATATACACTTATAATCAACATGGCATGAAAAGAAGATAATTTGAGCTTGTATCAAATAAAACATCATCCCTTAGCAACTAAGAAGAAGTGTATTACCATATTTTATGATTATTGCAACTCAGAAGCGATGTTTGTTATCAACCAAAGAAGATATGCGATTAGTTAGATAGGTTCGAACTAGTACTTAACATCATACTAAACAAATGAAAAGAAACATACATATTCCCTATGCATAAATTACATTTGAATGCTTCAAATGATTATACAGAGATCTATAAATTAACTAGTTAATTATTTATTGTATACAAAAATATCTAATGTAACTTAGAATCTTGTTTAGCTTTTAATATCTTATTTCTCATTACCTTAAATTGATCATGAGCTTAACTAAGTAACATGCAACAACTAAATTACTTACAGAAAAAATTGCTTATCATACTTGTCATATTAGAATAAAACTTAATCATATGATTTATTTTACGAATAAACTTTTAAAATATTTAAGTAATTAAAATAAAACAAAGTTTATTCATTCAAATAATCCATGTATGTTCAACAATTCAATATACTACTTGATTATAGTTTGTATAAGTCAGATAATCATATCTTTTAAAATGAGGATATTTTTGTATTATTATCCTCCTCCCTCCCCCCCCCCTACGTTTACCTTATATTCGTAACTTATGAGATAACGTTCCTCAGAACAAACAACGGTACAAACAAAACCGTAAACCACCTAATACCTTAAATATCTCATTCATATTAATTCTACCGTATTATTGAAAACTAAGAATTATTATCTCAATAAATATTAAAAACGTGAATGTAAAATTTTCATTCACACCTAAATACTGTACAATGAAAAGTTATTGTAATTAGCTGAAGAATCTTATTAGACTTCATTTTATTCACACTTTAATCATCTAGTTACATATTACGTAATCATAATTACCCTACTTCTCCCACCCAATTAAAGTTTATATAAGTTTTCACCATGTATGTTTATGTGATCAAAATAAAATGAAATAAAGGAATAAATTTCAAAATAATTAAAAGTTGCTTAGAAATCGAATTCATTTATTATTAAAATATAGAATTGTTTTAACAAACTAATAGATTTGTAAGTTAGACTATTGCAATTCGATATTCAATGATGATAAGATATTGTTGTAATGCATTTCAAATCTCTTTTGATTCCTAGTTCCATTTATTGGATTATGATTGCTTCAGGCTTGTCATATTCCCTAATTTGATTGATTAATTTTTTTATGGAATGTAAATACACTTGATGTACTTACTGTGTTATTAGTTGACCTTCTTCTTTTACACTTCTTCCTTCTAGATTTTCAAGCGTACATGACCCTGAATTCCGTAGAGTATAAAGTAACTTCTGCCTTGATGTGAACCGTAAAATTGACACCTTGCATGGTATTTATTGTATAGTAAACTTAATTAGATAACAAAACCATTAAACATTTACCACCACATGAAAACGACTAATTCAAACTTCCGAGACAACAAATATGTAGATTTTTTCTTGAAAGGTAATGGCAAGAAGCCAATTAATTATCATTTGCGCATTTTAAAAATATGAGTTGATGTTCATCTTCTTTATGACACCTGCCAGATCCCAATTGTTGGTCAGGTTACCGTTACTTTTCTTCCTATAATTAACCTTTAAATCTGGTATATTTTACAGAGCGTCGTACAAATACTAATTCATCTTAGTGAATTCACCGAAAGCCAAGTTTTTCCAAGTTCCAACTTAGCTACAATTATTATTATTTTATGTTAAAGCACTACCAAACGTTGTGATAAACTGAAATTTGTAATCTTACAGCATATATCACATTTTATTTGCTTACTTGTAAAAAGTCGGCCAGGTGACAAGTTCTGTTAATTGCAGCAACATACGTAATCATGGCTTTTATTCCCAGTTGTTGACTTGCAAATTATCTTGTTCTTTATTCGCTTTACATCGGAATCTGAAATAATATCTTATCCTTCAGCGTGCTTAAGCAAGACAGAATTGTAGTCACCATCGAATGTTACCAGAACCCATTTTATGTAATATGATCACAAAAGTTTTCACTTTCACTGTTAATCAGCACTAACTTGTAAAATTGAAGGTCATAATACTCTATTTATTATGCTAAACAAAACACTCTTGAAATGGTGACTAGTGGAGTTCATTTGTGTCAAGTGTTAGACAGTCATCATCAATAGCACTGACTAATTATTGTGCCATATCACAAATTAATGGGAATGTTGACAATTCGACCATTAAACTCATACCCCGTGCTACAGATAGTTAAGCCTAAGCTGTGAGATTTGATGTTCTTGGCTTTGATTTCCTGGTAATTCACACACCGTTAGGGAGTCCCATACTATAACGAAACGGTTGGTAAATGCTTTCTAGTTCTCACCGGTACCTAACTGACATTAATCTACGACAAATATAAATAAGTAAAATTAAACATTTTGTAATTCATCGCAAATGACATTATCTTTGATTTGTATATAATAGGGGAATAACTGTTGAAAAGGGTAGTTTACAAACTAGTTTATATGTATCACTTGGTCAGAACATCCATGTCAACCAACTACTATATGATGATTTCATTATGTAGTAGGTTACTTTATTGGCTTTCTTTCAAATAAATCTAACATGTTGCATTATATTGTGGCTAGCGTCTTTTAACAAGTTTGTTTTTATCGGGATGGTGATTCTAACTTGTTGAAACTTTGCGAATTAAGAAGATATCTTGATACTTGTTAGCAAACGTATGACCAGCAACACAACAACAGGTGAGCTAAGCTATTTCACAGCGCCTCAGCCTCGCTAACTAGAGGAAAAAGTCCAACATCAGTAAGTAGTGTTAGTTCTACAGACAGCCTGGCAGACGGATTACAAACATTCAACTCATGCGCGTATATATAAAATATTTATATATTCATGGTGATTATTGATTAAAGTGAAAATATCAACATTCATAATAATTCAATTAAATGTTGCAAAATGTGCTCGGAGTATGATTCCCATTAACTCATATAAGTGTGATGACAGTTTGCAATCAAGCTTACAAAAAATCGATACAACTTGGTTAAACGAACAATTGTATTTTTGGGGGATTCTGAATCCCTAACATTACCTCATGCCCAACTCTCCCCATTTATCCGCACTTGAGAACCGGCAGTAATCTTAGGAGGATTCCAAGCAGAGTCAACCAACATCAAGTCAGAATTTTCAGTATAAACATTAAGATAGTTGGTTATGCTGTATGGAGGTTAAACTTGAAGAATAGCAAAAAGCATCATTCAAATAACACAGGTAGATATAAATAGTTGTCTGCACAGAACACTGTGGATGCGTTGGCTAAACACTATGAGTAACAACCTTCTGTAGCAGAGAACAAACCAATTCCTAAATGCGGAAGAAATCAGGAAAAGTCGCTGTAGGTGGATAGAACATACATTGAAGTACTCATAAAACTACGTCACATAACAAGCACCAACTTGGGATTCTCAAGACCAAAAATAAAAAATAAAAATAAATACCAAAGAATACATGTAGCCTGGAATCGAAGGCAGACATTTAAAAAATGAATAGCACTTTGGGAGAATTAGAAATGAAATTTGACGATAGAGGTTTTTAAAGAATCCTGATTGGGGGCCTATGCACCACAAGGAGTAACAGGTAATAATTAATGCATCGACAATAGTATATGTTAATGATTGTATACACAAGCTAATAAACTGATTTTAAAGTTAAATGTAATACAATCTAGTATATCAATATACTAGCAGACTTAATCACATTGTCAAATATTTAAGATTTAAGAATGTTTAATGTTAATACTTCTAATATTCGTATATAAACTATGCATGTACTGATTAATTCATTTATTTAATTATACAAATTTAAAAAATAATAATAATTTTCTGCTTTCATGTTACTATGCATTTTGATTACAGTATTTAAATAAATAAGTATTTTAAAAAAAAATTTGACATTAAATGAAGATTGAATTAATGATACAACAGTAGAATTTGTTGGAATTTATCATTAAGTAACATTGTTTTATACGGAAAATACTTCTATTAAAAAACAATATCATAAGTGTCTTCTAAAGAATACTACAGTATCATAATACGGTATGCAGTGAATTGTCTAGTTGTTGTTGTTCTTGTTGTTACTGTTGACAATTGAATGATGAATAAATGAAATTTTTAATAGTTTTTATTAAATTCATTAATTGTAAATTCCATCTTTTATGTTGTCTGTTTATTATATTTAATTGTATTACATAAATGACAAACAATGATTGATCTATGCATAATATTAACTGATTTCATTCATTCATTCATTCATGCATCACTTTGTATTACATGTTTACAATCTATGTAAGGTACAAGTGATAAAAATGAAAAGTAATAACTATTGAAAGAATTATAATTCAAGTTGGATTGTGGTTGGCAAACGGAGTCTAGGCTGCATATTACATCTTATTTAGGACTTATCAGCTGAATAAACCTGCAACAAGATTCAAACTCAGTTTGTCTTATGTTAAACTTAACATAGTTCACTACTAAGCTACTTGAATTCAGACAGCTATACTTGTGCAGCGAGTATGTATACATAATTCAGCCTAATGGCGAAAATGGTTGTATTAGATATAAAAAGTACTAAATTTGATTTTTTTTGTAAGCATCAACACTGGGAGTCGGATGTCTTCAGCTAATGAGTTCTAAGTAGAACGAAACGCGCATCCTAGCTTCCAATTACCATAAACAATCAAACTTCAATCATACTTCATTTGTACTGAGGCAATCCGCCCAGCAGGCATATGTAACGACAGAGATTGATCAACTGCAATCCTTATCAAATCAATGGGAAAAATCAATCACTATCAAATTATAATGAGAAAATTATTCAGATTATATCAGCAGTATTTTCTAATAATACCAATGTCTATTCCCTTGCTACTTTGTCTATTATATTACAAAATACTTATATCTTATGATAAGGTACTTGAAAACATTATAAAAACTGAAAGGAAATACACACTGAACAAGTCCAAAATCCATATATTATTTTAATATAGCAAATTTGTTTTTCAGAGTAATATGTTAATTTCTATCAAAATAATCATGAAAAATACATTGCCAGTTGATCTTTCAAACAACCTTATCACAATATATTTTACAAATAACTGAATTCCACAAATGACAAGCCAGAACAATAAACAATGTAGTATAAAGTGAAATTATTGCCTCATTTTACGTGGTCTGATTCTTTCGGATTCTCTCAAAATCGTATGGATAAGTGAAATAATTCGCAAATGTAATGTTCAGTGTAACACACATAGTATTATCTGATTTCAATAAGCACTAATAATCATAGTGATAAGTTTCATTTATAGATGAATGAGATGAATCCAGGAAGGGGTCATAACATAATTGAGTGTAGGAGAAACTTACGTACATGTAGACGAAGTGACAAAAGTCGACATTGATTACTAAAATTACCAATCACGATAATGATGCTGGTGATAGTAATAATAAACTGCTAGGAGGTTAAATGTTCCGATGAATAATGTAAGAAAACAATACCACTAAGCTAAACATTAAAGGTTTTCTTGTAAATATGTAAATGTCATGCTGCAAAAATGACAAGAAGTTCACATAGATGACAGGCAGAACAAACAAGACGACATAAGGATTTTCGATAGGTTGCGGCAAAAAACAAGGACAAGGAAAATTACAGGCAGTAAATGAAAAAGTTGATATCAATAAATCATTAACCAGGTGAAACACGAGTTGTTTTCGGTGTATATAAATTTGGGCCAACACCACGAATATTGGATGCATTAGTATGATACAGAAGTCTGCTGCTATTCTGCCTACTTTCTGTTTGTAAGCACGATTAGAATTAATTGAGTGCTTTTTCTCAAGATAAGTCGTTTATGAAGCTTAGCTTACTCTAGCGTTATTTACCGCAACATTTAATGTCTAATGGAATCAAACATTGAATCACTTTCAAGAAAAATTCCATTTCAATTTGGTTAAATCCATGTGCATATTTTTTACTTATACTCAATAATTACTTATCAAAGAAGCTTGATAAACTTTAATTAGGCTCATTGTTTTAAATGTTTAGTATATTTCAAAGCCAATAATCGTTACAAATTGACAGTGGTGGGTATTCTATCAATGGACTCTGGCCTAGTTATGTAGATAGTTAAGTGTTAATCTCAAGAAAAGAAGCTTCTAAATTCGATTTCCTGACAGAATCCTGCACTAGAACAAAATTTCTTTCGATTGCTCTTTGGTCTTCGCTGATTTCCATCTGTGACAAGTACAAACAACAAAATTAAATAAACTTAGATTAAATTCACTAAAACTATCTACATCGATTGAAACACTGATTAAGAAGAAATTTAAAGCCTATGAACTTTACTTGAAGATTGATGAATAGCAAAACAATCACATGATCATGATATGAACTGATATGAGTTATGTATCCATTGAATAATAATAATAATAATAATAATAATAATAATAATAATAGTAATAATAAAGCCTAATTATGTATTGAATTAGAAATATATTTCATGCATTAGCTAAATGATTTAAAATCGCTTTTATTTAAAAGATTGACTGAATTAGAAATATCAACCATTAGGGGCCGGCTCAGTGGTCCAGCGGTAAAGCGCTCGTCGCGGAGCCAGTGGGTCCTGGGTTCGATCCCCAATAGTGTCGTGGATGCGCACTGCTGAGGAGTCCCATACTAGGACGAAGCGGCTGTCCAGTGCTTCCAGGTGATCAATGGTTGTTTGATTCAGATTAATTCGTGATATCTTGCATTGATAAAAGAATATTTGTTTGTTTTATCCATTGTCATTTTACAGGATAATGAAAGTAGATTATTTCTTCATTTACAATCTAACTTGAAGTTCATTCTGATACCTTTTAACCTTCACTTATAGTTTTATTCTATTGTAATGAATGCATTTCAACCACCCCCCCCATAACACTTAAATTTGCCTATTGGTGCAATTATATATTAGCATGGATGTTTAAGGTAGAATTGAATTTCCTGATGACCAAGAATGAACTTTTAACCTTCTAGATAGATGATTTGATTGTATGTTGAATTTACATTAGTTCAAATATATTCCTATCATAATTGTCGTTGCTGACTTTAATTATCACCTATTATATTGTTGTGTGTGTAAGAATCAAAGTGACATACGTGAATTTACGGGCATACAGAAATTATGCTATTACCCTTGACTGAACGTACTCATAATTTAATATACACAAGCAACAGTAACTTATAGCCTTTCACCTATAAAACAACCCAACCTACATAACTGCCTGTAAAATTTTCTATTCAAGAATGTTCAATGGTTTACATCTATAGATTTACCTGAAACTATTGAAAATTAAGCAGTTATGTTCGTATTGTTTGGTTTCGTAATATATTGACTTTTGTATTCTTGTTATTAATCTACTCAGTTTACTTGTGCTGTGATGAAATCATACTCCACATAACATGAAGGTATCCAAAATCAGGCTGTCAAAGTGAATTGATAAATAACAATAAGTGATGGTTAATTAAATGCGCACGCTAATCAAAAGAATTTGGGACACTTTAAACCATTTAATGGTTTTCCAAAAGTGGATTTTTATCAAGAAACTGAACAACCTGGTATTTAAATCCATTTTACTAATAGACGACTAAAAGACTACATGTCATTAATCTTTTTAATCATTCGAATACATGTAAATTATAGTAAGAAAAGTCAATTGATACATCGACCAGTCTGTTGTTAGAAGTGTAATATATTAAACAGCGAATGCGCTACTTAACGACTGAGAAAAGTTTCGTAGTTAGCCAATGAAAGATGCGTTATCTTCGTTAAGGTTGCCGCGAATTTGAAACTAAGAATACACGCCATAGACAGCATATTAGGGTTTCGATTAGCATTCAGGTTAAAGATTAGGAATTTGGTTTAAAGTTAGGTTATAAGTGAGCTGGGGTCTTTTCAGGATAAAAAATATGTAATATATTAAAAATTAGTGCTAACCCAGTTAAGCAAAAGGGTTAGCACTGAATCACACAAAAGTTTCGGGTAAAACGTCTGTGAAACACTGAGCGAAATATATGAGAATCGCAGAGCTGTGCGACACTATTTGGTTTCTCCATGTTACAGTTTTATCACGATTTTAACCCACGTTTTGTCCCACTTTGCTTAGTCTTACAACACTTCTGAACTTAAGTTTGCGAATACTATTGGGACTCAAGGTGAGAAACAGCACTTATTGCATGGATTATATATAGCAATGGGGTTTATTACTTCTAGCTGAAACCAGGATTTTAGGCAAATCATTAATATTAGGATTAATCTCTCTTACGAATGCTGTTTCTCGCCCTAAGTCCCAATCATATTCCTTAAATTTGGAAGTGTTGTAGAACTAAGTAAACTGCAAAGTAAGGTAGGGTAAAACTTGGTGTAATGCCGGAACTAGTATTTATGACTATAAATTTGTTATAAGGTTTGAATTTAAAGTTAAAAATGGGATTATAAGCTGAATGATACAGTAAATAGTATCTACAATGCTTTATATTGTTATTTGGTAATTGATCTTTGGATCATTAAAAAAATGTAACTATTTATATTCTGCTGTCCCTATAGAAACCTTCAGTAAAACAAAATTTACGGTGGAAACCACATATATATGATTTACTGTCAAAACCACTGCGGTGTTCTTTCTCCTGTGGATAAACCTTTGCCTTTGTAAGGTGGGAAATGCATATTGTAATCAGTCTTTACTTCGAATTCCTTGAAAAACGAATTAACAACGTTTAGAAGGATCGCTTTATCATCTTATCCGTAATTTGACTGTGGTAACGTCTTTACAAAAGTGTGACTGATTTACTTACTATGTGAAATATTTATATCGCCTGTAATATAAATACTTTTTCCCGACTAACTATTAAGTCATAAGTACTGACTTCTCATTGGTTAAAAGTGGTTAATGAATCGAAACTATGATTGGTTGATTCCTGAACTGTGTACGGACATTTGTTTCGAGTTTTGATCGTTTATATATTGTTATGCTCTAGCCAGTTGTTTTCGACGTAGACTTCAGCGTTCATATAAAAGTTGAAATAATGAATTCACTAACTAAAAGATCTTTCTTTCTTTTCATTGTCTAATAAGTCTTCTTAGTAATTAAGCGTTTACTGGTAGGCAAACAGTTGCGATATGATTGCTTGGTAGTTCATATTAGATTATGATTTTATTTTGATAAAAGATGTAACCAGTTTTAAAATAATTAAAACTCTTTACTCTAAAATAAAATAATTGTCTATTACCAGTAGTTTGTGAATCACGGGCCTCATGACAAATTAACAATATTATACGCATTTTCGACAACTACATGGTGACTTTTGTCGTCAGTTTCTAACATTGCAGTCAAACTGCTAATTTTACACGTCTAAATGTATTTTGTAGAGCTGTTTACCGACCTATGTGATTAATACATCGTGGAACAAACATCCAAATGCAAAAAAACGATGGTTTAGATGAAATCTAATTCCTTTGAATCATAACCTTGTTTTAATTTACTAAAATCTATCCTTTGCATCATGTTTTGTAATACAATCCATTATGTTCTGTTGATACTATGTTCAAGAAAACATACATTCAGTGTTCGGTTCTCTAAGCTCTACTTCAAATTAATATCAGAATATTCTGTTATAGCACTTCTAATTCTCAGTTATTATTATGTTCGTCCTTCAGTGAGATATAAAATCACAGCAAAATTAAAATAAATAATTCATGACAAACAAAAACAACTACAAATAGAATTGAGATGGCTATAGTTTGTGGATACTGGTAATTTAGTTGATTGAATATGTCACAGATTGATGTTGGCAGGGTAACAATCAAAACCACTGAGCACTAGATAGCTGTTTTGTTTTAGTGTAGTGCGCATCCAACATTCCGCACAAGGAGCTTCAGATTAGGCGCTCACCGCTGTTCTGTTTTCATTATAACTTTTGTAAATGACTGAATAAAATTTGGCACTCATAAGAAAAAACTTAAATTAGTTAAGGACACATCCAGTTAAATGATCCACTACAAAAAAATACTTTTACTAACTAAATTTCAGACTCATTATCAATGTATGACTGACAGACGCCCAGTTGACCTCAGTTCACTACCAATATAGTGACAACCATATTTTTCTTTAATTAAATCAATAAGAATTTTATTAGATAAACGGTTTATCCTTTGAAATTTAAATAAATCACCAAATTTGTTTGAAATAGGCTTACAGTTATACAGAATCAAAGTAGGCTGTTAATATTTAATAGTGCAATCTAGACCGCTTCAGTCTTTTAACCGATCATGGATAAATCTCACGTATTATAATATTAAACAATAACAATATATTTTAAAGATCATCACATTATAGTTTAAGTTGGAATGTGACTGCTTAGCGGAATCCAACTTAAACAATACTTGTGATTTATCGCTAAATCGAGGCAAATCGCTCAGGATGCCCATATAGCAACAAAGACTAACCAATTTCAATCTATAACAAATCAGCGGGAAGATACCAATTCATTTTTATCATCACATTATAGTCTCATAACCCCTTCCTCATCTGACTAATTAAAATCAATCTGTAATAAAAAATATCACGAGTCAGTCTCAACAGCACTTCATCTTCATTACCTTGTTGTATATGATATGATAACTAAACAAAGAATGATTTGTTGACATGCTAACTGCTTAGAAATTGACATAATGTTAAAATCACGCTCAGAACTATTGATGCCTGTTAAAAATGTGGCTTGTTGTATGTGTATCCATTGATTGATGGTTGGGAAAGTTGTAGCTCTTAGGTTTAACACCTGGATAACCATATTTTATGACTATCTGTCGTTTTGAAACAATGACAAAAGTATCTTTCGTGATTTGAAATAATTCACATAATAAAACCACTCAATGTTCCTACCATAAATTACCCTTCTAATCATCAGCACTTCACATGTTGTCCCAATCACCTTCATAATTTTTTAAGTGAATCATGCTTCTTAATAACCTATACAGTTTAAATGCAATTCTTATAAAAGGTAATTTATGACATATGTAAAAGTAAATAAATGGATATGCTGTAGGAATTGTTCCACTTAAAGTTCTATGTGACGGATTCACCTCTGATAAACATTGTAAACTAGAAATTTGAATCAGTTGTTCCATCCTAGTCTCGGGTTTATCACTTATACCCACTCATCAGGCAACCAATAGTCCAACTTCACGTGAATATTGCTCAGACCTAACAAAATATCGAAAGTGAAACAGTCACTTACAAATAGCATTGAATATTGATAAGTCATCAGTCCAAAGTTAATGAGGGTGCCACGAAGCTAAAATGACCTGAGTTTTTCCTTTAATTTTAAACTGAGACGAAGCAGTTTCCTGTTGCCTACA
>CM046062.1:17201365-17259168 GCA_025215515.1 Schistosoma japonicum
CTAAGTATCACTGAGTCATTATGCCAATACTGTCTAAACTTTCGATTAAAGAAATAATGTTTCTTGACCTACCTACATAAATCCAAATGCTTCCACTGTAATGTAAACCGAAAATCTATCTCGTCTGAATAAACACATGCTGTATGATTGTGATTGGTTATTATCCAATTTCCAGTATAACACAAAGTCGACCAAGTTCATAAGTGTGTTATACCTTGTGTTTAAAATCTTCGACATCGACACTTCAGCATCCAGATATCTTCTACTACTGAAGCCAGAACAAAAGTGCAGACGACGGGAAGTATAAATAAAGTTTCCCATCAAAGTTTTATTTGTGTATAAAGCATGAATATTTATAAGTCAATATGTGACAGTGAAATGTTAGAAACCTTTGGAGACATGTCAAATTTCGCAAAATAAACAGGTATTTTCGAACTCGAAGGGTCATCTAATCTATGATTTTGTAAGCTTTACTAACCAAGAACGATGATTAAACGTAGTATTTTTATCATTTACATGACTTTCAAGAGATTTTTCGAGTAATTATCAAGTATGTTCAATCCATGATATTATCGAATTAGTAAATTCTAGATAGACTGTAACTATACATTTAGAATTGCATAATCAGCCATGCCGACAGAGTAAAGGAGTATTATGTAAATCTATGAAGACAGAAACCAAAAATGCTAATTACTTATGTTAGTTTGTAGTGTATACAACAATTGACATTTTTCTACAATATTACTCCATACGAGTATATGATATAACAGTTTACTATACAAATAATTATTACAGTCACTTACAGTTGGTAATTTTTAATTCATCTATTGTACACAAACAATGTTAACATATCAAGTTACAGTTTGTTTGTTAAATGAAAGTATTAAAATTCAGTGTTAAAAGCATAACTAGTGATTGCAGTTAGACATATTGGGGTAATATACGGCAAGTCAATTTTATGTAATTTACAAAGTTAAGAGAAAAACAGAAAAAAGACAAACAAATGAAATGATTGTAATCAAATGTAGATTGTGGCTAGCATGTGAAATCTATGAAACACATTTTCTGTTATTTCGGACTTGGATTTACCTTTATCCCAGTCTGAAAAATCAGTCCATTCGTGTCAGATACCACTACATTCACCATCATATCAATCAGAGCAAACAGTCTCACCTTTGCGAAAGGTATGAGCATATAATGTGAAAGTATATGTATACGCCAGTTGATGCATATGTATTAACGGAGAATGGTCAATTTAAGTTTATAACAACATAAACAGAAAGATAAAAATTTTTTTAATTAAACATAACCTGTCTATCAGAACTCAAATAAAGAAGAATATTTCACAACTGTACAAGCATATCAATCCATATTTGTTAGTGTTATGATGTGAAAAAAAGATTGATATCTCAACACAAAATGGGTGTGCCTAGTCGCTAAATGCGCGTCTGCCCTATTCCCACTGAGTTCCAAGCGAGAGATAGAAGAACACAAAACGACAAACCAACCAGACAGAATCATATTATATTTCACACATCCCTTTATATATACATAAAATCTGATCACACAGTCAACCAATTGGGTAACTAACATTAATACAAAATAGGGACAACAGTGAATGTGAACTGGAGTACGTATGCACAACTGATTAACCATAGTTCATTAATGAGAAATGATATGCTGGCAGTTAATGTGTCAAATGTGAGGATAGGACAGGGGGGAACTAAATAATAATAGAAGTAAAATGTTCACCTTGAATACAACCAAAAATAATGAAATAGTTTACAGAAAAACAGTTCTCGAAGATAATCAATCTACTTTAGTTGGCCGGCATATCAGTTAGCAATCAGTTTCAAAATTTCTCACATTTACTAATTTTATTTTTATTTGAAATGATGTTGCACACAGTATACTTCAGTTTAACTGTTTACGATGACAATCATAAATGCATAATTCTTAGATACACTTAGTTTGCCAAGTTTCTTTAAATATATTTACATTTACTGTTGGTTGCATTCTCCTCTTGATTAATAATTATCTTCCTAAATATAAGAATATTATGTATTATCCTGTGTCATGCATGCACCTCTCCCCATCCCCAATTTGTTTTCATAGGTTGTAAGCTATCTACAGGTACTTCTATATTTAATATTGATTAACTGTATATGCGTCTTGTTCAACTTGCAGCTGAATCGCTTGGCGTCATTAGGCATATTATTCATCACAAACGTTCATTATAATAAAATAAAAGTCAGATGATGTAACGATTTAAGTGGCGCTAGGTTCTCTAACGTAGGTGATCTAATCTCCAAGTTTTCATTGTGTCTCTAGATTATATCATTAGTGCATATCTCAGACATAACTCCATCTGAAGTAAATACTGTGTCGTTTAGAAAGATAATGTAGGCTTTATGGTTAAAAAGCTAAACTCATAGAATTCTACTGTAATAAAATCAACCACCTTAGTTTCAAATGTTTGCTATCATCTGAAATATGATGATTATTTCGTATGTTGATGTTTGCAGACAGTTGTGCTAGTATGGAATAAAAAGTTCCAACCTTAAGAATGGCTAGTTTCGAATGAAATGTAATTCTTTAATTCATAATATCAACACTAGTAAACTATAAATAAAGTGGCACTAATGGATATGGTAAATTGTTTAAAGTCAGAGTATTTGAAAAACTACTGTCAATCTTAATAACTTTTTCTTTTGACATTTGTACGGATTGTTGGAAGTATTGTGATTCAACTGTACTGTTGCTCAGTACTGTTTAGGGAATTATTAATGATAAATGTGAATATCTATAAACTGATGGTGAGTAAATTATCAACATAATTATAAAACAATCATATCAAACAATAATGTTAAAATGTCAGACTACACGAAGACTAAACAAAAACAATATGGATTACTTAGTTGTCACTAAGGCTTATGAAATACATATCAGTGTAGAACCATAATGAACAGCTGATTAAAATGTCTTTGTTCTATTTGTGTACTTAATGAATAAAAGAGAATATTTAATGAATTAAAATTTATAATGGAGAGTATATGACTTGTCATTCGATTAAGTGCTATTCATAATCAGAGTGAATTATCGCAGAATATTTTGGCTTTTATTCACTTATACAAAATAACATGACATAATAACCATTTCCACTTTGTAACTAGCTCCTTTCAAACAACAAGTCAACTGGTTAGTTAAGTTATTTGGAACTGAGATATGATAGGTGATATTCTTCATTTGAATCGAAATGCTTCATGTTGTAAATTTAAAACAAACCTATTGAAGTATTTAAAAAACAGTGAATATCAGAGTAAACAATTACTTTTAATAATTACATTATCAAGCTATACAGTTATAAATTCATAATTATTATATCAAGATGACTAACTAATGCATAGATATGTATACATAACTGTACATATAAATATATATATAATATGTGATTATATCATTTATAAGGTAACAAGCCTTTATTTCGTTGAATCATGATAAATATGATGGGATCATGCGAATGTAATACATCATAAGAAAAATGTTGTCATTGTTATTTTAATAATTATAATAAGAAAATAATATGAATTAGGAAAGATGAGTATGCGGTTATCAGTGGAACAAGACAATCATAATAAAAAACAATTAGGGGTGTTTAGTCAACATAAGCGGGTAAAGTAATGGAGTGGTGATGTTGGTTGCAAGTTTACACTAACTAAATCCACGTAGGATGCCTAGCTATGTTTGAATCAATTAAATAAATATCTTTTGTCTATATCAACCCTCGTATATCAATTTGATTCCACGTACATATACGAATGGCCAAACTCGCTAAAATTAAGAAGCTAATACGATAAATTAGATAGGAATGTACTTGGAACCAAATTTATCCATCAAGACATTTAATTTCAAGCAACTTGCTAGCAAGTCTTTTCCAAGGAAGTTCAATTACTCCCTGAATATACATGTTAACAGAAAAATGTACATCTTAAACGTTGCTATACTTGGGGGAGGGGATAATCATGGCTTCTGGAGGAGTAAATTATTATGGCAAGTAGCAAAGGTATAGAATAACTTCATTATTATGACCAAACATAACATTTTCGAATTCAAACGATTGTTGTTTTCTAGTTACTGGAGATTGGTTCCGCTATATAGTGTAATATTGCCCCTAGGATGAAGGAATAAACCAAATTTTTAGAAAAAAACCTTAAAAAGCATGAATCTCGATACTTCATTACAACTGTGGTCGACATCAAAATGTCAATACCATTGCACTTTAATTGTAATGAGTCGATTTTCATTAGTACATAGTTCAACCATAACAAAAGTAATTACATTGTTACTTTAGAAAAATTTAAAGATAAAGTACATAATTAAGAATTTGCTAAGTGATATTTAATCTAATTAACGGAATTTGTAATTGACCTTAAACAACTTGACAACAAACGTACACAGAGATTATACTGACTCCATGTATAACTGATGACATTAAAGATTGATAAATTTTTATGTCTTATTGATTTATCTAAGAAAAAATATGAAACATTTATTATACTGAAGTATGCATCTGAATCGACATTAATAGTAGTAGTGATGATTTTGAACCATCCACTTCAATCTAACCCTCCATCTATTTATTCATCTATTGATTGAGTGAATTAAATTATCGAAATTGTGAAATAGCGTTGATTGTGTATTTGATCAAAATTTGAGGACATACACCTGGTTACATAATCAGTTTTAATTGTATGCAATCTCATAAGTACAAACTTTGAATGTTACTTACAAGTACAAATCTCTCTTAGAAATGCGGTAAATTGTTTGTTTCAGTTGTAAATTGCTTTTTTGGTTTGTAAATTTTATAATAATCTTTATCACCTCTAGGTAGTAGTTGTTTATCTTATTATAAGAACAATGGGTGTTATACACCATAAAGAAAATCAAGAAACGACGTTGGAAATGGATACGACATACATTGTGGAAATCATCAGACTGCTTCACAAGGCAAGCATTAACTTGGAATCCTGTCGGTAAGCGGGAGAAAAGAAAGCCAAAGAGCACACTGCGTCGAGAATTGAGAGCAGATATTAAGAGAATGAACAGCAACTTGAAACAACTAGAAAGGACTACTCATGACAAAGTTGAATGGAGAATACTGGTGAACGGCCCATGCTCCTCTGTGAGAGGCAACGGGCGTAAGTAAGTAAGATGTTATACAACATAAATGGATGAATAGAAACTAGTAGTTTGTTTACTGTGACGGGAAAAAATATCTTAGATTAAAAATTTGTCTGCAATGTTACATTTTATTTATATACACAGATCATGAAACGAACAGAATTCAACTTTAAATTATTAATAATAAAGAAATGGATAGTAACTTATCTAAATTAAGTTCGCAGAAAGATAAGGTTCGTTTGCAACTAAACTGTCGAGATAAATTTAATAGGTTGTGAATTATGATTACATCCAGAAAGATTATCCCACTTGATCATTTTACCTTTTAAAAAGTAAAATATACGAACATATTTGATGTCAAATAATGGAAAGAAATATTTTGATACATTTCTGATGTTCCTGGGGTTCGTGAATTAGAAATGACACCTTAGTATCGGCCAACTAATGTTTGATTAGTAACATTATAACAAGTAAAGCTGGTTATTTCTCTGCCCCTACCCCCCCCAGCTAACTAGAGGAAGAAGTTCAATGTCAGCATGAAGAGTATAATTCTACATGCAGCTCGTAAGAAGAATAACAAACGCCCAACTCATGCGTATATATACAAAAAAGAGAACGTCCTTGGAAGTATCACAAATGGAGTAGTAAAACAAACGATAGGCCAATTAGGTTTAACGTCCTACTAAGTGAAAAACACAAAGTGAAGGTGAAATGACTGCACTTTGATAGAAAGACGAGAAATTTAAATTTCCGCAAAGGAATTACAAAAGTAATAGGTTTGTCAAAAAAATTCTGGGGATCTAGCAATCTAGCAATTTCATCAGTTGACAAATCAGTTCAGTTGGAAACAGTAAGATTTTTAAATGGTAGTTTCATACATTTCGTTCAATTTATTATTTCCAAAAGAGCAAGAACAACTATTTGTATAGAATAAGATGATTTATTTTTTAATTGGATGTCGTGGAGATTGTTAACTGTCAATCTTGATATCACGAATTGATCTGAATTAGACAACCATTGATCACCCAGAAGCAGTGAACAGCTGTGTCACCCCAGTTTGGGACTCCTCAGCAGTGCGCATTCACAATCCAATCGGGAATCGAACTCAGGGCTTTTTGGCTACTAAGAGAACACGTTACCATTCAACAACTGAGGTAATTCCTGGGGTTTTAATGAGAAGACGTGACCAGTAGAGTTTGATCGCGTCAGGTATGAGATAGTTACCTACCAATGGCAATCGATGAGGTTGCGCAAACGTATCATTTTACTTTGTTGGACTCTTATTAGATGCATATAGCCTGCTATAATATTTTAAAATTAGTATTTAAAGTAAAACTACAATATACTTATTAGGATGCTTGAATGTGGTTGAAATCACAGTCATAAAAACATTGTAGGCATGTAAACATATTTAGAGAGTTAGACAGGATGTTGAAAATATATATCTGATGCAAAAGAAGGTACTAAAAGCGGGTAACAAAACAAAAGTTAGAGATTAAGTGATTACATAACAAGAAAATCAAGAAGCGGTTGGCAACATTTGAGATTGATGTGAATTAAATTCAGTAATGACGCTTGAAATTTGAAACGATGACATAATTAAATAAAGTATGTTTAACAATATAGTTCTGTTACGTCAAACCACTAAACAAAAAATGAAAAACTTCCAGAACTGTGTTTTAGAGAATTAATTCATTTATTCTGGTCGTGAGTAGTGTAAACGTTACATTTCTATTATTCTTACGTTCCTATTACCCTAGACTCCCGTTTAGCTTATTTACTGTTATTGTATTGTCTCTTATTATGGACTACAGTTAATTAGTTGTGTACAAGTCGTCCCTATTTACTACCACGATTTCCTTAGTTCTGTATAATGTTAGCTTCCTAATTGGTTGGCTATGTGGTTTGATTTTTTGTATATATAAGGGCATGATTGAAATATGATCAGATTCGATTTGATTAGATTTTGTCTGTTTGGCTCATCAATCGTTGTTCTTCCTCTGTGCCGGCTTGGGGACTGGTAGTCGTGGGGCAAGTGTGTCTTTACACCGATCAGTAATTATCAGAGGCTCTGTGTATTTTTACAAAACATAACAATTGGCCACAGAGCTTGAAGTGAATACAACTTACGCAGTAATTGGTCATAAGTCGTGAAACATAACAAGTTCATTGATGTTACAAAATGAATCTCGGGAAAAGAGACGGTGATGTAATGGATCGAATATGAAGAAACAATAATATTAATGTAGTGAAATATATGATAAGTTGACAAGATAGAAAGAGATTGATAATTATTTTTTTCAGGATACATAAGTCAAGATAGTGTAAAATATACACTTATAATCAACATGGCATGAAAAGAAGATAATTTGAGCTTGTATCAAATAAAACATCATCCCTTAGCAACTAAGAAGAAGTGTATTACCATATTTTATGATTATTGCAACTCAGAAGCGATGTTTGTTATCAACCAAAGAAGATATGCGATTAGTTAGATAGGTTCGAACTAGTACTTAACATCATACTAAACAAATGAAAAGAAACATACATATTCCCTATGCATAAATTACATTTGAATGCTTCAAATGATTATACAGAGATCTATAAATTAACTAGTTAATTATTTATTGTATACAAAAATATCTAATGTAACTTAGAATCTTGTTTAGCTTTTAATATCTTATTTCTCATTACCTTAAATTGATCATGAGCTTAACTAAGTAACATGCAACAACTAAATTACTTACAGAAAAAATTGCTTATCATACTTGTCATATTAGAATAAAACTTAATCATATGATTTATTTTACGAATAAACTTTTAAAATATTTAAGTAATTAAAATAAAACAAAGTTTATTCATTCAAATAATCCATGTATGTTCAACAATTCAATATACTACTTGATTATAATTTGTATAAATCAGATAATCATATCTTTTAAAATGAAGGATATTTTTTGTATTATTATCCTCCTCTCCCCCCCCCCTACGTTTACCTTATATTCGTAACTTATGAGATAACGTTCCTCAGAACAAACAACGGTACAAACAAAACCGTAAACCACCTAATACCTTAAATATCTCATTCATATTAATTCTACCGTATTATTGAAAACTAAGAATTATTATCTCAATAAATATTAAAAACGTGAATGTAAAATTTTCATTCACACCTAAATACTGTACAATGAAAAGTTATTGTAATTAGCTGAAGAATCTTATTAGACTTCATTTTATTCACACTTTAATCATCTAGTTACATATTACGTAATCATAATTACCCTACTTCTCCCACCCAATTAAAGTTTATATAAGTTTTCACCATGTATGTTTATGTGATCAAAATAAAATGAAATAAAGGAATAAATTTCAAAATAATTAAAAGTTGCTTAGAAATCGAATTCATTTATTATTAAAATATATAAAAATTGTTTTAACAAACTAATAGATTTGTAAGTTAGACTATTGCAATTCGATATTCAATGATGATAAGATATTGTTGTAATGCATTTCAAATCTCTTTTGATTCCTAGTTCCATTTATTGGATTATGATTGCTTCAGGCTTGTCATATTCCCTAATTTGATTGATTAATTTTTTTATGGAATGTAAATACACTTGATGTACTTACTGTGTTATTAGTTGACCTTCTTCTTTTACACTTCTTCCTTCTAGATTTTCAAGCGTACATGACCCTGAATTCCGTAGAGTATAAAGTAACTTCTGCCTTGATGTGAACCGTAAAATTGACACCTTGCATGGTATTTATTGTATAGTAAACTTAATTAGATAACAAAACCATTAAACATTTACCACCACATGAAAACGACTAATTCAAACTTCCGAGACAACAAATATGTAGATTTTTTCTTGAAAGGTAATGGCAAGAAGCCAATTAATTATCATTTGCGCATTTTAAAAATATGACTTGATGTTCATCTTCTTTATGACACCTGCCAGATCCCAATTGTTGGTCAGGTTACCGTTACTTTTCTTCCTATAATTAACCTTTAAATCTGATATATTTTACAGAGCGTCGTACAAATACTAATTCATTTTAGTGAATTCACCGAAAGCCAAGTTTTCTCCAAGTTCCAACTTAGCTACAATTATTATTATTTTATGTTAAAGCACTACCAAACGTTGTGATAAACTGAAATTTGTAATCTTACAGCATATGTCACATTTTATTTGCTTACTTGTAAAAAGTCTGCCAGGTTACAAGTTCTGTTAATTGCGGCAACATACATAATCATGGTTTTTATTCCCAGTTGTTGACTTACAAATTATCTTGTTCTTTATTCGCTTTACGTCGGAATCTGAAATAATATCTTATCCTTCAGCGTGCTTAAGCAAGACAGAATTGTAGTCACCATCGAATGTTACCAGAATACATTTTATGTAATATGATCACAAAAGTTTTCAGTTTCACTGTTAATCAGCACTAACTTGTAAAATTGAAGGTCATAATACTCTATTTATTATGCTAAACAAAACACTCTTGAAATGGTGACTAGTGGAGTTCATTTGTGTCAAGTGTTAGACAGTCATCATCAATAGCATTGACTAATTATTGTGCCATATCACAAATTAATGGGAATGTTGACAATTCGACCATTAAACTCATACCCCGTGCTACAGATAGTCAAGCCTTAGCTGTGAGATTTGATGTTCTTGGCTTTGATTTCCTGGTAATTCACACACCGTTAGGGAGTCCCATACTATAACGAAACGGTTGGTAAATGCTTTCTAGTTCTCACCGGTACCTAACTGACATTAATCTACGACAAATATAAATAAGTAAAATTAAACATTTTGTAATTCATCGCAAATGACATTATCTTTGATTTGTATATAATAGGGGAATAACTGTTGAAAAGGGTAGTTTACAAACTAGTTTATATGTATCACTTGGTCAGAACATCCATGTCAACCAACTACTATATGATGATTTCATTATGTAGTAGGTTACTTTATTGGCTTTCTTTCAAATAAATCTAACATGTTGCATTATATTGTGGCTAGCGTCTTTTAACAAGTTTGTTTTTATCGGGATGGTGATTCTAACTTGTTGAAACTTTGCGAATTAAGAAGATATCTTGATACTTGTTAGCAAACGTATGACCAGCAACACAACAACAGGTGAGCTAAGCTATTTCACAGCGCCTCAGCCTCGCTAACTAGAGGAAAAAGTCCAACATCAGTAAGTAGTGTTAGTTCTACAGACAGCCTGGCAGACGGATTACAAACATTCAACTCATGCGCGTATATATAAAATATTTATATATTCATGGTGATTATTGATTAAAGTGAAAATATCAACATTCATAATAATTCAATTAAATGTTGCAAAATGTGCTCGGAGTATGATTCCCATTAACTCATATAAGTGTGATGACAGTTTGCAATCAAGCTTACAAAAAATCGATACAACTTGGTTAAACGAACAATTGTATTTTTGGGGGATTCTGAATCCCTAACATTACCTCATGCCCAACTCTCCCCATTTATCCGCACTCTAGAACCGGCAGTAATCTTAGGAGGATTCCATGAAGAGTCAACCAACATCAAGTCAGAATTTTCAGTATAAACATTAAGATAGTTGGTTATGCTGTATGGAGGTTAAACTTGAAGAATAGCAAAAAGCATCATTCAAATAACACAGGTAGATATAAATAGCTGTCTGCACAGAACACTGTGGATGCGTTGGCTAAACACTATGAGTAACAACCTTCTGTAGCAGAGAACAAACCAATTCCTAAATGCGGAAGAAATCAGGAAAAGTCGCTGTAGGTGGATAGAACATACATTGAAGTACTCATAAAACTACGTCACATAACAAGCACCAACTTGGGATTCTCAAGACCAAAACTAAAAAATAAAAAGAAATACCAAAGAATAAATGTAGCCTGGAATCGAAGGCAGACACCTAAAAAATGAATAGCTCTTTGGAAGAATTGGAAATGGAATTTGACGATAGAGGTTTCTATAGAATCCTGATTGGGGGCCTATGCACCACAAGGAGTAACAGGTAATAATTATTACATCGACAATAGTATATGTTAATGATTGTATACACAAGCTAATAAACTGATTTTAAAGTTAAATGTAATACAATCTAGTATATCAATATACTAGCAGACTTAATCACATTGTCAAATATTTAAGATTTAAGAATGTTTAATGTTAATACTTCTAATATTCGTATATAAACTATGCATGTACTGATTAATTCATTTATTTAATTACACAAATTTAAAAAATAATAATAATTTTCTGCTTTCATGTTACTATGCATTTTGATTACAGTATTTAAATAAATAAGTATTTTTAAAAAAAATTTGACATTAAATGAAGATTGAATTAATGATACAACAGTAGAATTTGTTGGAATTTATTATTAAGTAACATTGTTTTATACGGAAAATACTTCTATTAAAAACAATATCATAAGTGTCTTCTAAAGAATACTACAGTATCATAATACGGTATGCAGTGAATTGTCTAGTTGTTGTTGTTCTTGTTGTTACTGTTGACAATTGAATGATGAATAAATGAAATTTTTAATAGTTTTTATTAAATTCATTAATTGTAAATTCCATCTTTTATGTTGTCTGTTTATTAAATTTAATTGTATTACATAAATGACAAACAATGATTGATCTATGCATAATATTAACTGATTTCATTCATTCATTCATGCATCACTTTGTATTACATGTTTACAATCTATGTAAGGTACAAGTGATAAGAATGAAAAGTAATAACTATTGAAAGAATTATAATTCAAGTTAGATTGTGGCTGGCAAACGGAGTCTAGGCTGCATATTACATCTTATTTAGGACTTATCAGCTGAATAAACCTGCAACAAGATTCAAACTCAATTTGTCTTATGTTAAACTTAACATAGTTCACTACTAAGCTACTTGAATTCAGACAGCTATACTTGTGCAGCGAGTATGTATACATAATTCAGCCTAATGGCGAAAATGGTTGTATTAGATATAAAAAGTACTAAATTTGATTTTTTTTGTAAGCATCAACACTGGGAGTCGGATGTCTTCAGCTAATGAGTTCTAAGTAGAACGAAACGGGCGTCCTAGCTTCCACTTACCATATACAATCTAACTTCAATCATACTTCATTTGTATCGAGGCATTCTGCCCAGCATGCATATGTAACAGCAGAGATTAATTAACTGCAGTCCTTATCAGATCAATGGGAAAAATCAATCACTATCAAATTATAATGAGAAAATTATTCAGATTATATCAGCAGTATTTTCTAATAATACCAATGTCTATTCCCTTGCTACTTTGTCTATTATGTTACAAAATACTAATGTCTTATGATAAGGTACTTGAAAACATTATAAAAACTGAAAGGAAATACACACTGAACAAGTCCAAAATCCATATATTATTTTAATATAGCAAATTTGTTTTTCAGAGTAATATGTTAATTTCTATCAAAATAATCATGAAAAATACATTGCCAGTTGATCTTTCAAACAACCTTATCACAATATATTTTACAAATGACTAAATTCCACAAATGACAAGCCAGAACAATAAACAATGTAGTATAAAGTGAAATTATTGCCTCATTTTACGTGGTCTGATTCTTTCGGATTCTCTCAAAATCGTATGGATAAGTGAAATAATCCGCAAATGTAATGTTCAGTGTAACATACATAGCATTATCTGATTTCAATAAGCACTAATAATCATAGTGATAAGTTTCATTTATAGATGAATGAGATGAATCCAGGAAGGGGTCATAACATAATTGAGTGTAGGAGAAATTTACGTACATGTAGACGAAGTGACAAAAGTCGACATTGATTACTAAAATTACCAATCACGATAATGATGCTGGTGATAGTAATAATAAACTGCTAGGAGGTTAAATGTTCCGATGAATAATGTAAGAAAACAATACCACTAAGCTAAACATTAAAGGTTTTCTTGTAAATATGTAAATGTCATGCTGCAAAAATGACAAGAAGTTCACATAGATGACAGGCAGAACAAACAAGACGACATAAGGATTTTCGATAGGTTGCGGCAAAAAACAAGGACAAGGAAAATTACAGGCAGTAAATGAAAAAGTTGATATCAATAAATCATTAACCAGGTGAAACACGAGTTGTTTTCGGTGTATATAAATTTGGGCCAACACCACGAATATTGGATGCATTAGTATGATACAGAAGTCTGCTGCTATTCTGCCTACTTTCTGTTTGTAAGCACGATTAGAATTAATTGAGTGCTTTTTTCTCAAGATAAGTCGTTTTATGAAGCTTAGCTTACTCTAGCGTTATTTACCGCAACATTTAATGTCTAATGGAATCAAACATTGAATCACTTTCAAGAAAAATTCCATTTCAATTTGGTTAAATCCATGTGCATATTTTTTACTTATACTCAATAATTACTTATCAAAGAAGCTTGATAAACTTTAATTAGGCTCATTGTTTTAAATGTTTAGTATATTTCAAAGCCAATAATCGTTACAAATTGACAGTGGTGGGTATTCTATCAATGGACTCTGGCCTAGTTATGTAGATAGTTAAGTGTTAATCTCAAGAAAAGAAGCTTCTAAATTCGATTTCCTGACAGAATCCTGCACTAGAACAAAATTTCTTTCGATTGCTCTTTGGTCTTCGCTGATTTCCATCTGTGACAAGTACAAACAACAAAATTAAATAAACTTAGATTAAATTCACTAAAACTATCTACATCGATTGAACACTGATTAAGAAGAAATTTAAAGCCTATGAACTTTACTTTGAAGATTGATGAATAGCAAAACAATCACATGATCATGATATGAACTGATATGAGTTATGTATCCATTGAATAATAATAATAATAATAATAATAATAATAATAATAATAGTAATAATAAAGCCTAATTATGTATTGAATTAGAAATATATTTCATGCATTAGCTAAATGATTTAAATCGCTTTTATTTAAAAGATTGACTGAATTAGAAATATCAACCATTAGGGGCCGGCTCAGTGGTCCAGCGGTAAAGCGCTCGTCGCGGAGCCAGTGGGTCCTGGGTTCGATCCCCAATAGTGTCGTGGATGCGCACTGCTGAGGAGTCCCATACTAGGACGAAGCGGCTGTCCAGTGCTTCCAGGTGATCAATGGTTGTTTGATTCAGATTAATTCGTGATATCTGCATTGATAAAAGATATTTGTTTGTTTTATCCATTGTCATTTTACAGGATAATGAAAGTAGATTATTTCTTCATTTACAATCTAACTTGAAGTTCATTCTGATACCTTTTAACCTTCACTTATAGTTTTATTCTATTGTAATGAATGCATTTACACCCCCCCCCCATAACACTTAAATTTGCCTATTGTGCAATTATATATTAGCATGGATGTTTAAGGTAGAATTGAATTTCCTGATGACCAAGAATGAACTTTTAACCTTCTAGATAGATGATTTGATTGTATGTTGAATTTACATTAGTTCAAATATATTCCTATCATAATTGTCGTTGCTGACTTTAATTATTCACCTATTATATTGTTTGTAAGTGTGTAAGAATCAAAGTGACATACGTGAATTTACGGGCATACAGAAATTATGCTATTACCTGGACTGAACGTACTCATAATTTAATATACACAAGCAACAGTAACTTATAGCCTTTCACCTATAAAACACCCAACCTACATAACTGCTGTAAAATTTTCTATTCAAGAATGTTCAATGGTTTACATCTATAGATTTACCTGAACTATATTGAAAATTAACAGTTATGTTCGTATTGTTTGGTTTCGTAATATATTGACTTTTGTATTCTTGTTATTAATCTACTCAGTTTACTTGTGCTGTGATGAAATCATACTCCACATAACATGGAAGGTATCCAAAATCAGGCTGTCAAAGTGAATTGATAAATAACAATAAGTGATGGTTAATTAAATGCGCACGCTAACAAAAGAATTTGGGACACTTTAACCATTTTAATGGTTTTCCAAAAGTGGATTTTTATCAAGAAACTGAACACCTGGTATTTAAATCCCATTTTACTAATAGACGACTAAAAGACTACATGTCATTAATCTTTTTAATCATTCGAATACATGTAAATTATAGTAAGAAAAGTCAATTGATACATCGACCAGTCTGTTGTTAGAAGTGTAATATATTAAACAGCGAATGCGCTACTTAAACGACTGAGAAAAGTTTCGTAGTTAGCCAATGAAAGATGCGTTATCTTCGTTAAGGTTGCCGCGAATTTGAACTAAGAATACACGCCATAGACAGCATATTAGGGTTTCGATTAGCATTCAGGTTAAAGATTAGGAATTTGGTTTAAAGTTAGGTTATAAGTGAGCTGGGGTCTTTTTCAGGATAAAAAATATGTAATATATTAAAAATTAGTGCTAACCCAGTTAAGCAAAAGGTTAGCACTGAATCACACAAAAGTTTCGGGTAAAACGTCTGTGAAACACTGAGCGAAATATATGAGAATCGCAGAGCTGTGCGACACTATTTGGTTTCTCCATGTTACAGTTTTTCACGATTTTAACCCACGTTTTGTCCCACTTTGCTTAGTCTTACAACACTTCTGAACTTAAGTTTGCGAATACTATTGGGACTCAAGGTGAGAAACAGCACTTATTGCATGGATTATATATAGCAATGGGGTTTATTACTTCTAGCTGAAACCAGGATTTTAGGCAAATCATTAATATTAGGATTAATCTCTCTTACGAATGCTGTTTCTCGCCCTAAGTCCCAATCATATTCCTTAAATTTGGAAGTGTTGTAGAACTAAGTAAACTGCAAAGTAAGGTAGGGTAAAACTTGGTGTAATGCCGGAACTAGTATTTATGACTATAAATTTGTTATAAGGTTTGAATTTAAAGTTAAAAATGGGATTATAAGCTGAATGATACAGTAAATAGTATCTACAATGCTTTATATTGTTATTTGGTAATTGATCTTTGGATCATTAAAAAAATGTAACTATTTATATTCTGCTGTCCCTATAGAAACCTTCAGTAAAACAAAATTTACGGTGGAAACCACATATATATGATTTACTGTCAAAACCACTGCGGTGTTCTTTCTCCTGTGGATAAACCTTTGCCTTTGTAAGGTGGGAAATGCATATTGTAATCAGTCTTTACTTCGAATTCCTTGAAAAACGAATTAACAACGTTTAGAAGGATCGCTTTATCATCTTATCCGTAATTTGACTGTGGTAACGTCTTTACAAAAGTGTGACTGATTTACTTACTATGTGAAATATTTATATCGCCTGTAATATAAATACTTTTTCCCGACTAACTATTAAGTCATAAGTACTGACTTCTCATTGGTTAAAAGTGGTTAATGAATCGAAACTATGATTGGTTGATTCCTGAACTGTGTACGGACATTTGTTTCGAGTTTTGATCGTTTATATATTGTTATGCTCTAGCCAGTTGTTTTCGACGTAGACTTCAGCGTTCATATAAAAGTTGAAATAATGAATTCACTAACTAAAAGATCTTTCTTTCTTTTCATTGTCTAATAAGTCTTCTTAGTAATTAAGCGTTTACTGGTAGGCAAACAGTTGCGATATGATTGCTTGGTAGTTCATATTAGATTATGATTTTATTTTAAGTGATAAAAGATGTAACCAGTTTTAAAATAATTAAAACTCTTTACTCTAAAATAAAATAATTGTCTATTACCAGTAGTTTGTGAATCACGGGCCTCATGACAAATTAACAATATTATACGCATTTTCGACAACTACATGGTGACTTTTGTCGTCAGTTTCTAACATTGCAGTCAAACTGCTAATTTTACACGTCTAAATGTATTTTGTAGAGCTGTTTACCGACCTATGTGATTAATACATCGTGGAACAAACATCCAAATGCAAAAAAACGATGGTTTAGATGAAATCTAATTCCTTTGAATCATAACCTTGTTTTAATTTACTAAAATCTATCCTTTGCATCATGTTTTGTAATACAATCCATTATGTTCTGTTGATACTATGTTCAAGAAAACATACATTCAGTGTTCGGTTCTCTAAGCTCTACTTCAAATTAATATCAGAATATTCTGTTATAGCACTTCTAATTCTCAGTTATTATTATGTTCGTCCTTCAGTGAGATATAAAATCACAGCAAAATTAAAATAAATAATTCATGACAAACAAAAACAACTACAAATAGAATTGAGATGGCTATAGTTTGTGGATACTGGTAATTTAGTTGATTGAATATGTCACAGATTGATGTTGGCAGGGTAACAATCAAAACCACTGAGCACTAGATAGCTGTTTTGTTTTAGTGTAGTGCGCATCCAACATTCCGCACAAGGAGCTTCAGATTAGGCGCTCACCGCTGTTCTGTTTTCATTATAACTTTTGTAAATGACTGAATAAAATTTGGCACTCATAAGAAAAAACTTAAATTAGTTAAGGACACATCCAGTTAAATGATCCACTACAAAAAAATACTTTTACTAACTAAATTTCAGACTCATTATCAATGTATGACTGACAGACGCCCAGTTGACCTCAGTTCACTACCAATATAGTGTACAACCATATTTTTCTTTAATTAAATCAATAAGAATTTTATTAGATAAACGGTTTATCCTTTGAAATTTAAATAAATCACCAAATTTGTTTGAAATAGGCTTACAGTTATACAGAATCAAAGTAGGCTGTTAATATTTAATAGTGCAATCTAGACCGCTTCAGTCTTTTAACCGATCATGGATAAATCTCACGTATTATAATATTAAACAATAACAATATATTTTAAAGATCATCACATTATAGTTTAAGTTGGAATGTGACTGCTTAGCGGAATCCAACTTAAACAATACTTGTGATTTATCGCTAAATCGAGGCAAATCGCTCAGGATGCCCATATAGCAACAAAGACTAACCAATTTCAATCTATAACAAATCAGCGGGAAGATACCAATTCATTTTTATCATCACATTATAGTCTCATAACCCCTTCCTCATCTGACTAATTAAAATCAATCTGTAATAAAAAATATCACGAGTCAGTCTCAACAGCACTTCATCTTCATTACCTTGTTGTATATGATATGATAACTAAACAAAGAATGATTTGTTGACATGCTAACTGCTTAGAAATTGACATAATGTTAAAATCACGCTCAGAACTATTGATGCCTGTTAAAAATGTGGCTTGTTGTATGTGTATCCATTGATTGATGGTTGGGAAAGTTGTAGCTCTTAGGTTTAACACCTGGATAACCATATTTTATGACTATCTGTCGTTTTGAAACAATGACAAAAGTATCTTTCGTGATTTGAAATAATTCACATAATAAAACCACTCAATGTTCCTACCATAAATTACCCTTCTAATCATCAGCACTTCACATGTTGTCCCAATCACCTTCATAATTTTTTAAGTGAATCATGCTTCTTAATAACCTATACAGTTTAAATGCAATTCTTATAAAAGGTAATTTATGACATATGTAAAAGTAAATAAATGGATATGCTGTAGGAATTGTTCCACTTAAAGTTCTATGTGACGGATTCACCTCTGATAAACATTGTAAACTAGAAATTTGAATCAGTTGTTCCATCCTAGTTTCGGGTTTATCACTTATACCCACTCATCAGGCAACCAATAGTCCAACTTCACGTGAATATTGCTCAGACCTAACAAAATATCGAAAGTGAAACAGTCACTTACAAATAGCATTGAATATTGATAAGTCATCAGTCCAAAGTTAATGAGGGTGCCACGAAGCTAAAATGACCTGAGTTTTTCCTTTAATAATTTTAAACTGAGACGAAGCAGTTTCCTGTTGCCTACATGTTTTGATTAGTTATTTGACTAAGGCCAACCAGTGTTGTGAAACTTCAATCACCACCTACTATTTTTATGAGACGCTTGAAGTTTGTAAAAAAGTCAACTGAACAGAAGAGTATTTCATCCTAGACTAACACATCACACTTAGAGAATATGTTAGTAATATAAGATAGTAGACAAGGATTAGTAATGAACACTTGTTCAACAAAACACTGAATTCAACTAGTAAACATTCTTACCCCATGAGATTTCAGTTCATAATAAATATTAACTTTTTGCATTTTTTTCTTAAGGTATAGTGTCTATGACACACTTCTCTGTGGTTAAGTAACAAAATATAAATAAATAACTAAAACAAAATTAGCATAAAAATTTAACTTTTGTCAAGGAGACAAGTGAAAATCTTCACAACCTACAGTGTGCGTAATAATCAATAAACTGAATCAGTCTATGCTAATTGTAACCAATTGACCTTAGACTTAAATATAATAGTGTTTTGCTGAGTTAAATAGTGTGTATATACATCTGTGTATCTACAGATGTGATTATCAACAAACTGAGATCATAATTCAAATTTTACAATTCAAACTAAACTCGTTATTAGCTTTATTGTATTCGGAACTAACATACTGAATACATTTTATTATCAATGAAGTATAGGTATCTGTATACATAATCTGTGACAGTTGTGTAACATATAAACTATGCAAATTCAATAGTAATAATAACAGCAAGAATGTTTGTACATGCCAACTACTTTACTATTCAGCATGTTTTATGCATAAAGTACACAAGCATTTGTATACCAGCACAAAAAGTATGAAACTGTTAAAATAGTATATTGTTCTTAAAACATGCAAATCAATGATTAAATAAAGTATGTGTCAAAAGTAAAACAATCTTTACTCATATTCAAAGTATGTATCATAATTGAATTTGTTATTCATTTCATTTGTGCCTGAGTGTACATAACTTCATATTAGTGTGTAGTGTGTATTGTATTCAATCTACTACATAACTATGAAAAATTTGATTGTGTACCATTGAGTCAGTTACATTGCACATATATCTATATATACATATATATATGTCTACACTGAGAATAGGTTTTTCATTGATTATATTTCTTATCCAACTAGCACAATACGTTTATGATTTGTTTGTCACTCTAATTACATTCACCAAATAATAATAAGAAGAAAGAGAAGTAGAAAAAATTCTACTCATTGATTGGTTTAAAATTGAATTTTGTGAAATGTTAACTCATCCAGTCATAAGCACAAGTTAAACAATTCAATTTTGTTTCTATCCATAAATTCAGAGTAATTGTCAGTTAATAATTAGATTGAACAACGCATTATCTACTTCGGTTGAATTTTCGTTTTCATTGCGTTGATTGATCATCTATATTACTTTAGTATTATATTATTATTACTATTATTCTTAATAATAATAGTAATATTCATTATAATTATTATTTGTTAACTGTGCTTTCATATATTATACCTTACACATAGAAACTACTCATTTCTACATAAAAACCATATAAATTGTCGTATTTGAATATCTGTCAACATTTATGTCAGTTATTTTGTTATTTTGTCAAAAGTTGATTTTAGACAGAAATTAAACTGTGGTTACTATTTCGTTATTCTTGTGTAAAAGTATACATATATCTATATACATGTGTATATATATACGTTAAATTGTTAATGTATGCATCTGTAAGTGTCGTATATATATGTACCTTTAAAATATTTCAATCAGTATAATATATTACATAAGTATTTATTATAAATTTATGATGAGGAAATTTCAAGTTAACTGTACTCCTCATCTATATTAAGTGAAGACATTGAATTTTATATTTTCAACTATTAAAAAGCAAAATCAAAAAAGAAAAAAACATCATTAATTGTAAACATTTTAATTTCTGTGATAACATTGAACTGGTAAAAATTCTCCTTTTGAATAGATACTTTTTCTTTGTTTGAAAGAAAACCAAAAACAACCAAAAAAAAACTAGCAAATATTAAAAAATAATTAATTTTTCTATTCTATTCAACTGCTTATTGACTATTTGATTTTATTGTGAAATCTATCAAATTTGAAGTTATCAATTAGAGATACTTTAATACTACAGCGAACAATACAATGACTTGTCAAACTCGTGTTGAAACAATTCAGTTATCGGATTATCTCAAAAATCTTGAAGTAAGCCATTGATATTACTTTGTTATGGTATAATATTATTACGTAATATATATTCATTATATTTTATTCACTTAATGGTAACCAGTATAATAAAGTATATGTTCACTTTTTTTTTATAAATTAAATAAACCATTAATATTCAAAACAATTGGGTAATGTGTTGTCAAGTAACTTATCTGTATAAATTGTATTATAGATAACAAGAAAGGGTTTCATGTTTATTTGTTTTCATAACTTATAGTCCATCAGAAATCATACTGTAATGCTTAACTGTTGGTAAGCTTACATATTAATAGAAAATAATTTAACAAAGATCGAAGACAATTAACTGTAAGAGAATATGGAATAGAGAAAACCCAATTAAAATTTAAGCCAGTGATTTGGTATACTCTTAGAATTTATCGTCATTTATTAATGAAACCAATGGATCACAATGACTAATGAAATAAGTGTGAGATTAAATCAGTCTGATAAACAAGATTGAAAGTTTGGCATATAAAGTTTCCTATATTCTACTGAGAATGAATAAAAAGCATAATTGTTTAGTATGAATAACGAATTTAGAAAATTGACGAAACTACGGAAACATATTTTCTCAGAACCTGTATATTAACGATAGATTGTGTCTATGTTACCAAGAGCTATAATTATAATATTGAAGTAATAAAAAGTATATGTTATCTTGAGTGTTGGTTATTCGACTGTATACGTATGTGTTTTACAAATAGTTTTTCAAACTAGTACGATAAAAAGTGTATTCGAAAGATATACGATGTCAGAATGATTGTGATGAAATGACATTACTCTAAGTTCACAACCACATTCATAATACATAACGTCTTCTATTTAGCATATTCCATATACAAAGGTTTAACGATTGTAACATTTATATAATAACTACTTGAAAAAATGGTTAATGATTGTACATACGTAAACGGTTAACAGCTAAAGTGTTTGTAGTGCAAATTCAAATATACTAACTAAAGTTAGTTCATATTTATCTACTCTGAAAGCTTTTGTGATTCTGAGAACGTATTGATCAAAAATGTGAAGTATTTAAGCATTGATTTGAATACGTCTTTCTTCGTGGTATTGTTAATAATGAACAATAGTGTTTGTCCTTAGCAGGCTGCAATTGCTTTATAATAGACTATGTATTGATTAGTTCAATAAAACAATGTATACTTATACAGAGTAGGATTGACATATAAGATTGTTTCATAATTATACTTCTGGCTATGTCATTTTACAACCAAATATCATGTGAGACACAATTCAACCAGCACTATAAATGATTTTTCAAACATTTTGCTGGTCAATACTACTCATCGATCAATTAATGAGTACATATCATTTACACAGAAACCCCGTTGATAACCACAAAACTCTTTGACTCAGAATCAAATCTGTTAAAGAGCATCATTTCCAGGAAGATTACAGATGGGCATTAATAGTTAGTGCCAAATAATACTTAACGTCATTCCAGGGTTTCCTACTGACTACTCCCTTCCTCCGAATAAAACCGCATTTCATCTAAGAATCATAAAGTTAGTTACATGAAAAATTGTATCACTCTTTAAAGTGATATTTTTCATACACATAATGCATTATATCGATTCGAAAACGGCAAGAACAGATGATTAAACAAGTTAATATGTGAATTTACTTAATCTCATTGTTTAACCAACCAACCAAGTATGTATAAAATGGAATATGGTATGTATCACCATGATGGAACAAAGATTCAAGTAAAGTAAATAAGATTAAAATCATGTTGCAAATGTGTGCTGTGTAACAGTATCAGGGAATTGTACAGTTGAAAATTACCTGATTACATAATAGAGTGGCTAAATTTATGTTAATGATAACTACAAATAACGTGGATTCATATAAATAAGTTAATAGCAATATTATGAAATTGGAAGAATTAAAGTGACATGATTGAAATAATCGAAAATTTGAAGAAGATGAAATACAATGAGTGAAATATTAATATACTGACTAAAATTCCATCACTCAATTATTTTAACCACAGAAACTAAGTTTATAGCTTCATCGAATTACACATCGACTACTTATCAGTCATCTTGATAGATTGAATAACCAACCAAACTTTTCTATACATAATTTTGGTTTTTAAATACTACAAACTGTAAGCAGTTGATAAGAAGCCAATAAAATAAAATGATTTATTACCTGTTTGTTTCTTATTACGTCATATAGTTAATTATTGTCATCGAAATGCTTGAACAATTATCTAAATTGACTAAGTTTTCTCAAACTTTTGATGTATATATTTTTCATTTACTCTATAACTTGCCAACACCCTACATTGTTTACAACCAGCCTTAAAGAATATGAGTTCTTTCTGGTTTGTTAGCAATGCATCCCTAATATCTGTTGGGCAGCTAAAAAGATTATAAGATAACATACTACTAGTAAATAGTATGAAAGTAGATCATTTCTTTACCCTGTTACGATTCATGATTGAATCTTCTGATTGTTTTCTTTTTCCTTTTTCATCATTAATCCCTTCTTTAAATAGACGAATATAAATACAATCGTTTCTAATATCAAAACTGCTTTTTACATAACTATTCTTTTATTCTATTGAATGATTACCTACACTATAAACCAAGTAATATCTACTTAAATCAAACAGTCGGCATGTCTTTTTGAGATTAAAATTTCAATGAATAAATCTGTATGTCACTTTGAAATGAAGATACTGAAATGTTACGCATGTGATTGAATGTTTTGTTCTATTATACACGTTATTAAATATGCTTACGAAATGCATAATGATATCATATGAAAGCGATCTAGTGATACTACTAATAAATATACTGCTATTTGTGTAGTAGTAGTACTACTACTTTTGTTACTAAACAGTACATATAAGTAATATACGTCACACATAATTTAAATATCGATATGTAAAAATATCAGTAACTATGCAAAGTATTCTCCGATATTGTAAAAATTAATAACTACATTGTCTAGAATCATACACAAACTATCTAATACCATCTTACTGTTATAGTATTCAACTCACAGCTCATGAATACCATTTTCTATTCCAATGGTTAAAGTATAATCGAATAGTTTAGGTGTAACCCATTTGAATGTACAGCTCATCATACACTGTCAAAATATACTAAAACTACATAATAGTTTATTTAATATGAAAATTAGTAATAACATGTTACTTAATACACATACTTTTTGCTTCTGTTAAATGTAATTTATCTCGACTGAACTATGGACAGCATGTTGCCTATTAATGGGAATGATTCAAAACCCTGTCTAAGAGAATTGCATCAGAAGTATGTTGATAGTCACATGATTGCAGTACATGATTATGTCACTTAAATACATATTACTGAAGATAGAAATATTTGATAACGATACACATTATTGAAGTCTAAGCAATTCATGATGTCTCGAAGAACGTCAATAACTTCAACAAAATACTAATCTTCACTTGTTATGTTTATAGAAACAGAATGTTTAGAATCATAAATAATTAGTGTTTTACAGATGGTTTTAGACTGTTTTCTAATACGAACTACATACGATCTACTACCAGATTGCATGTTCTTCTAATAGTTCATTTGTCACTCTGCGGACAAAGGCTTTAAAATAGAACATACAATTATAACAATTATAAGCATATGTTTGCTAATTTTTAGTAAATATGTTAACACTTACCACAGTAGAAGAACGAATGACCTTAAGGTGTTACAAATATCGTCAATCATCTAGTTGGTAAAATCTGATGCAGATTAACGTAGAAGAATTTACATTCGCTATACTGAAACGTAAGTGTGTATATAAAAAGCAGAAGATTATCTCTACTCCTTCATAGGATTTTTCAGTTAAACTATATCTTTTGGTTAATTCGCTATTTCAGACAGTATACAGTCTGAAGTTTCAGCTTCAAATATGGTTTTATTCTCGGAACTTATTTTTCTTAAATGACTCCGACAATAGTTTTTGCGACATGAATAATCTATCATCATTTACTTCTATTTTTAAAAGATATTCCTCTTTTATATAACTACAGTAGTTGAAAATATTCATTTTACTGTGAACTAAAGTCAGTGTTCTGTGTATACATGAGAAAACTGAATCATCAAAATTCTGTCCTGCTGGTCATTCAGTTATTGTCATGTATAATGCATAACAAGCAATCAAACTGATATTTAAGTATATATTGTTGATTAACAGACCTCCATATTTATACTTCCTGAATACACTGTTAATAAACAACTATTAGCTATTCAGCAAGTGTATACACTACGGACCTGTACAATGCACCATATCAGCAGTGTTCAATTGTAATAGTTTTATCATTGAGGGTATAGACATAATCATAATATGAAAAGTGGTTGTACATATTTCTTTTTTACACAAACATCCGGTATATGTATATGAATCTCGGTAACTTCCGCTGTTGGAAAAAATTTGTCAACCATATTGTATATTATAAGGGAAAAGTCGAATAATTTTGAAGTTTGTAACAAAATCTACATATGATGCCCATTGTTGATTATATGGTCAAGAATCAAACTTTTAACTATTCTTAATTGTCCCTACATCAATCAACACACTTGGTGCTCAGTAATATAATGGCGGACTCACCAAATTGTACGTTAAGTAAAATTAGTTCCACAAGTGTAGTTGAATTTGTAAATATTCTTAGATGCGGAGAATTGAGTCAGTCTCTCTTTGTTTGTAGTCGACATTATGGATCGGTCGTAAAATAGTACTTTCAAATCAGCTGCACTAAATGATTAATTTAGCTTCTTTTTTTCAGTTGTTGTGTTAACATTATTCTTTCAATACTAATCTTCAAGTGGATCTAAAGATATAAGGGTTTCTTTGGAAAATTTATTGAGATACGTTTTGTTTTTGTTTTCGTTAGGCGGATATGTTCATTAACAAGTTTTATTGGGTAATTAATATTACCAAGTAGATTATGAATATCATGCAACTACTCATTAATAGTATCATCAGAGTATATTACTTTATCGAAATATGTCAAAGTATTTACCAAGTTTCTTTTCTAGCTTATTGGTACAGAAGTGTGCATACTATCCAGTTGAACATTTTTAGTAAATTCTTCCTATTACTACCCCATTCTTTGATCATTTTATTGATAAAACATCTAGAAAAGAGATGTTGTTACGTTGTTCCACTGTAATTAGAATGTTAGTTAAAATATTAGTAAAATTTTAATTATTCAATTATACCTGAACTAAGCTTCAAATTGAATTGATTAACAACAATTGATAACAGGCATAAACAAACTAGAAAAAACTAGTTAAGAGAATATCTATTCAATAGTGGATTCGATTCCATCAGATTTTTTTTTACTAAATTTTAGTTGATTAAATTCACCATAGATTGATGCTGGTAGGGTACCAGTGAAAACCAAGGAGTACTGAATAGCTGTTTCGTCGCAGTATAGGAGTCCTGAGCCCCTTAGAAATTAAAAAAACTAAACCGGTTGAAATCTGACTCTATAGTGTATAGTAGAAAATATAAATAAATTGCTTTATATTTTAATATTATAGTGAGAAGACGGAGTTGATCTAAAAAATGTGATGTATTTGCACTACACATTTTGATCAATCTGGTCACACATGCACTTCTCAAAACATATATATCTATAGATAACTAATAGAGATCAAGTTACATAAAAGATTAAATGATCGTAATGTGATAACTGAAGAATAAAAATATGCGAAGGCTAGAAAGGATTTGTCACACCATCAAAAGGTTATCCATAATAATAGTGATAATTAAAATTTCCAGGGAGGATTCGGTGTTGTAACAAACTTTTTCTGTACACTCAAAGTAGCCTTACAATTTTTAATGGTTAGTGCTTATATAAATTTGAGAATACATTTATGATAACTGTTATACAAAGCCTTAAAAGCTGCTACTAGGTCACTCTTATGGTCTGTATCAGTAATATATATTACTCGATCTACGAATAAGGTTTTTATTCCCCTCTTCTCTCAGATCACTTGATATTATTTATTTTATAAACTACTTAGATGCATGTCCCCTCCACCCTTTATTGCAATGTTCTCTTACTCCTCCCTATATATGTGGGTGCACATATGCATGTAAATTTTAAACCTGAGTTCGTATTTCTGTGTACAATCTTGGTAACCAGAAAAACAGATTTATATACTTTTCTCAAGAACATAAATTATTAAACCTCTGTATAGACAGATTAATGGAAACTGTTCATAATGGGATTTCTCGTTTACATAAATTTATGTAAACATTCAAAGAATATAAGGAGGCCAAAGGTATGATACATACATCAATTGTCAAATATATTTGCATAGCAACGAATAGTAGATAGCAGAAATATAGATGATAAGGTCATGCCAGTAACTAGTTAAATCATTTGTTAATAACTATAAATACAGGGTACACTGTTTTCAACGAGACAAAATTAAAGAGAACATGTAATAAACGAAATTTCTTATAACTATTTATACTTGGTTTTCATCTGTTCCAGATCTTGTTTTAGATCACATTGAAGCAATCCATACAAAATTGGTATTATTAGTGTTATTTATGAACCGAAAAATTCAGTTAAATAGGTTTCTCGAGAAATTTCTTACAGTTGACTGCTGTTCTGTTTTAGAATTGCAAGAACAATAATTGTTGTAAAAGAATGCATGAATTCATGTTTAGTTCATGGTTTCTCATCACCTGAATACAATCTAGATTTAATTATATTCATTACAAATAAAACGGTGATACATACTTTAGATAAGAAAAACTTGAAGGAGTTTAAGTTGACATGTAGATGTGAATCAATCAGAAGAAAATATCATAACTTCATCTGAATTAGAACGTCATTAACTCAGTTATTCATTCATATGCCAACTACAAGAAAATTCTATACAATAAAGCTAGTGAGAGTACTTCAAGTTTTACTGGAAATACTGCTGATGTCTCAACATCTTTCAAAATAATCAATAAATAGGCAAACAATTGTCATGAAATGATTTGAGCCCATTTTATCCTTACAAAAGAAACCGTAGTAAACCTTACTTTACCTTTATATCTTTAGCCTTATGATTCGGTTACGTAACATTTTTCATAATTTTTGATTCTTCTTATTTAAGCATTGCTTTGAAATCACTATTCTTTACCTGTATTCAATATTACATAACTTGGTTTTGTATCCATGTTCTCATCAGTTTTATCCTCTAGAATCTTCTTATAGTTGGCATATGAATGAATAACTGAGTTAATGACGTTCTAATTCAGATGAAGTTATGATATTTTCTTCTGATTGATTCACATCTACATGTCAACTTAAACTCCTTCAAGTTTTTCTTATCTAAAGTATGTATCACCGTTTTATTTGTAATGAATATAATTAAATCTAGATTGTATTCAGGTGATGAGAAACCATGAACTAAACATGAATTCATTCATTCTTCTACTACAGTTATTATTCATGCCTTACTCAGATAGTTATATTTTATCATAGAAACGATTATATCATTGTTTTACTTAGATTTTTCTTTTTGAAATTTTAGTGAGATGATTCATTGAAAGTATTCAATGTTGAATTTAGATCATATTCTGTTTGCCAGTACCGTCTGTATCAAAATAATTAATTAAATCCATAGATTTATGTAAATTTAACATGTATCTATATAAATTAATCACTAAACTAGTCACACATGAATTAAAATGATGTTTCAATAACAAACAAAATTGTGAAATCAAATCATGAATATATATGTAAATTGGATTGTGACTGACAAATGGAATCCAAGACGAGCGTTTCGTTCTATTTTGGACTCATCAGCTGGATTTATCTGCATTTCAGTGTTGATCTTCACAGTGGGATTCAAACTCAGTACACTTTGTGCCGAACGCCACAGCGTTCACCACTAGACTACTGTATCCAGACAATCACACTTGTGCAATGCGTACAAATAGGACGCAACGCGTCTTGAATCCCACTTGCCAGTCACAATTCAACTTAAATATTATTTGTGTACTATCGCTATATTGAGGCAATCCGCTCCTGATACACATATGGCAACAGAGGCTGACTAATTTCAGTCCATTACAAATCAACTGGAATATACAAGCTTATTCTAATTTCAAATCATGGGTATGTCTGAGTTAAGCATACATTTACATATCTATGAGGTTATGGAGCATCTAAACTAATCGTTGTAAAGTAGAGGCGTGGGGAGGGGGTAAGTGAAGGGGTAGTATGCAACAAAATGTACTATGAGTATCATCTAGTTAACAACATATGTTGACTATAAGATTATTGGTAGTATAAAGTGATTTTGATTGACCTAACTTCTACACCTTATTAGAACAGTGATTTAGTAATAACTTATTAATTTTACTGACATTTATTCTTGTAAGTTAAGTAAAGTAATACACCTAAATGAAGATGTCGAATTATTTCATTCGAACTGTTATTCTCCTAAGGTTATTCATTAGGACTTCCTGATCCGGTAGTTATAACTTTGAAAATATCTTAGTGTTAGATGAAATGTTTATTCAATATTTAAACCAATTATGATTAAGAAAATTTTGAAGCTATTATAAATGGTCTGGCGTCCTACTTCTATAAATTTGTAATACAAAGAGATTATCATTGAGTGTCATTGGTGATAGTCACCTCACTTTCGGCAAGTCTAGTCACGGCTTTTTACTAGAGATTTAGGAATATCCTGAAGTCAGTCACTGATGTGATGGTTACTGTGATTAAAATAAAGTGATTTTGTGGAGAGACATATTAGGGTCGGTTGTTTGCATTCGACAAAGAATAATGCTTGTTGGATAACACTGAAAGTAGGGAGTAATGGACAATCGTTTAATCTTAGTATAGTGGTGCTCAGCAATTCTTTCCCTTGACTAAGTACAGGGAATCGTATTATTGTTCATTTCTACTTTCTATTGTCAAATAAACTAATTGTAAATATTAAGTGATTGTATATGACGAAACAAAATGAATTGATGTTAAGGACACAAATATCATTTGTAAAGTAAATTTAATAAAGTGATAAATGAAAACAAGGTATAGGCTTAAAACTTTATTTTAGGTTAAAAAGAAAGTAAAAGTAATGATGCACTGATTAATTATATAACCAGTAAAAGTACACAGAAGAGATTAATTCAAATAAGTCAATCTGTCTACAATTAGTTGGTATTTAACATAATGATATACACATTACAAATTGATAATAATAATAATAACAATAATAAAGAAGCCAGGATATGAGGAGTTGAATTGATACTGACAAGGATTACTTATCACAAACAATCAGCATTAGTATTTAACAATTGTCAAATAAACTGGGTGGCTTTATGAAGATATCAAGGGGTTAAGTCTAGTCACTTCTATTAGTCACATATTAATACTGGTTAAGCAAAACTAAAATCCTGGGATTAATTGATAAAAATCAAGAGTGCACACTGCTAAGGAGTTCCACGCTAAGAAGAAATAGCTGTTAAGTACTTTATAGTTTCTATCGGTACCCAATCAACTTCAGTACGTGACGAATACAACCAATAACTATGCTTGAAGAATGAATGAATGGATAACTTATATCTATATGAACATATTTAAAATTACAATGAAAGTTTTACAATTAAATAACATCATTAATAGCAGAAAGTATTTAATCTTAATTATAATAATGATACAACAATAAGTATTAAATAGATGAAGACAATCGGTAAATGATTGTAAATAACGCTTCAATGGTAGTTCTTGACAAATAGTCGGTCGTTTCATGAAAATCTTTTATCCGATTTATAATCTACACGATGTAATATTCATTACAAATTTCTATTTTGTATTCATTGCTTAGTTCTGTAAGAGACTAATTACTATTTGGATACCTCAGTGATAACAAATTCTGAATGCATACTGATATCACCATTCAACTAAAGAAAGTAAACTTTTACTAGTGTTATGTGTTAAGTAATTATTAGGTAGTAACATTTTTGGCACTATAATAAAATGACTTACATTCAACAAATTTGAATTGTATCGCTGTCTTTTGTCTTCCTGAAAAAAAACCAAAACAAAGTATCTTATTCATGTTATTACATTAGTGAATTAACCAATCGGATTAATATATATTTTGACGATGACATTTATTGAAGTTATTTTATTCAATGTTACCAGTTAGACTAGCATATGTAACCTTTTTTGTTTATTTTTATAATATCACTGATTCTATTAGCATTTAATCACGTTTATTTTATAAAATTCAATTAATTCAATATCATAAATTGACTTCAATTTGACAATCATTTGAAACCATAAAGTAATGAATATTTATTCAGTTCAGGTATAGGATTTTTTTACTAGGATGCATCCACTACCATACTAGAGAGTTAAAATGCATGGCATTTATGTTAAGCAGTAAACACTTAGCCATTAGACCATTTAGCTAGCATCTAATGGTTATTTTTAACTTCAGTAGATAGATTTACATGATCTCATCCATTACCATCAGTGGGTAATCATTTCACACTCCACTTGGTTGAACTCTACATAGTTACATTTTCTTAATAAAATACAATTTATTCATTTACTTTATTTTAAATTATTTCTATGTACATTTCTATGACTATTGTAAATTAATTAGAAGAACAAACGACACTTGTCGGTAATCAATATAATTGTAATTATTCTAAGTTTCATTTTCATGTTGTTTCTTTTAAAAAGATACTTAAATTTATTTTTACCACTTGAAATTACACCCTATTGTGTTTATATTTGAGAAAATTTCGGTACAAAAACGTTAGTTTCCTTCCCCCCTCCGCCAGAGTATATACATAGAATTATCTTTTGTGTACATACTAATTGTAACAGTATTGACTAGATATTCATTGAATATGCATTCAATGATCAAAAATCGATATACATGATAAAACAGTTAATCAATATAAATCCTAATAGTATTTCATTGAGATTGTTAATAAAGTACTAAAGTTCAGTTTTCAGTATGAATCTGTCACCAACTGTTTCTAATTAAATCTTTTGTATATTGTTTGATAAGATTTTTAATGATATTAGAATAATACATCACAATTGTAGTTTATGAAGTAAATGTGATACTGAATACCATCTGTTCTTGTTTATGAATGAATACTAGTTTATACATGATTGTAGGAAATTTTTTACTGTTTTACTAGTTGGCTTCAACCATTCAACAAACAACAAATTGCTGTAAATACTTTTGTTATTATCTTTGACAATAACCTCCTTTATCAAATGATGTTATATTTTTCAGCATTCTTAATAGATAATCTAAACACTGTAGTTTTAAGTTTCTCACTTGTGATTAATAATATCTGATTTCTGTATAAATTAAGTCTAACTATGATTATTGTCTAACTGTTGGAGTCTTGCCTACAGTTAACTAGACTATTTTTCGTAATCATCAAGGTGGTTGTACTAAATTAACTAGTTACTTAACAGATAAACATCTTGTTCTTTTAATTATCATTAGATTTGATAAGTGATGCAAAGTTAATCCTTTTTAACTATTCATATAAATGGTTAAATCTATTCTGACTGAATATGAGAATTTAAAAAGATTGTACAGGTGCATTACAAATAGTGAGCGGTTATGCTCTTATTGATTCAAATTACTTAGTGATATACAATAAATCATGAGTTAGTGATTACGGAATAATAAAATTAGAATTCATTTCAAAAAAAAACACCACTTATATATATCAGTACTATACAATAATAAGTTGCAATAGATGTGTCTGTTGACAGGATTAGATTTGTTTCTTATCACTATGAAGTATCAGATATCTCATTTAATGTGAATAAAATTTCCTAGTTATAGAGTATGCTAAAGTTGCTTTGTGGAGATCGGTATTTGATTTTTTTACTTGTTCATAGAGTGATCTCGTTTCGGCACCATCGGAAATCAGGGAACACTGAACAATCCCAACATGAAACTCTTATAAAGCCAACCCCTGATTTTGCTAGGGGGTCAAGCACAGGTCTGGCGACTAATGCTCAACAGTCAATACCACTAAGATCATATTCAACAACAGAGCTTCCACTTTGATCAATATGTGATATAACAGTAATATCAATCACTGCCATTGGAGTTAATCATCTTACTCTCGTAAAGTCTGAACTCCATCAGTTATGCCACTTCATTATAATTTCAAGAATCTCTTAAAGTCAGTCAGTAGTAAGCCGATCATTATATTTGAGTTTAGTTGAGATAGTTGTCACGAATGTCATTGACTGATCACAAACTGACAGAATTGGGGGGCTTTACCACTGGACAAAAGGCCTAGTAATTCTGGTGTTTAGATATCTGCTACCAGATCTGATGATTTTAGGTTTTATTCCTTCATAGAATCAAAGATTATTTCTGCTAGGTTTACACAGCTGTCCAGTAAGACAACTATTTAGTGTTTCCTCATTTTCAGTAGTACACAAACAAGATCAATTCGTGACAGACAACAAAATATAAAGTATGCTGTTTACAAGTATGAAGTATACTTTAAAAATAATCCTTTTATCAGTCAGTCAAACTTTCTGTCTACATTCTAATCACAACGAATACAATGTCTATAAACAAAAGCTACTTATGTACTAAATAGTTAATCAAAGTAATTATGTAATTTTTCTTTCATTTTAAACAATGAAGAAAACTTATACAGTTTCATCTATGAAGGTCATCAGACGGTTATTATTTTTGGATTAAAAAGAATCAAGTTTAAAACAATCAAACTATATTTACAAATTTCATATTTTATTATAATATATAATATCATATCATAATATCATATACTCTTCGTATCATTATGTTATATCGAATATGAGTGAATCTCTTCAATTACATAGATTTCATTTGAACTATTATAGTGGATAATCTCTACGTTATACTGCCTGTCAGTCATGCAATCATGTATAACGTAGAACTTGGCCAAAGTCGTTATACCATATTAGCACAATAAGATCAATTATACAAGGATAATATGACAAGAGGATAATAGGAGGGAGCGAATAAAGTAAAGGTTTGTGCGAAAGAATAACTGAACTTAAGAACTAGAGGACGATAAATAATGAATTAACTTGTGTTACCGTTACCGGTTCTGAGTCATGGCATTCAGTATATTTAACTGTTGATTGCAAATATCACACCATTCCCAACTAGTTAGTCTGTTTCTAGTGACACGCACAAGATGAATCGTTAAATATCTAATGGAATGAGAACACATTTTGGTTTGATTTATCCTACTTCACCTCTATCCTTTGTTTTAACATAGACGACACTAAATTCTATGTATAGACTGTTTGATACTAACAGCTTTTGTAATGTTGTTATTCAACAGATGTTGTGATGATCAAAGTTTGGTATTTGTCTTAGATATCACCCAATTTATCTTGGCCATTTAAAAATTAATAAGCATAGTTAAATAGTCCCTTCCAGGAAAAAACAGGTGTCTAGTACTTCTTGAATTTCAGTGGTTGTCGAACTCAAACCATTTTTTGAGAGCAAATCACAATGAAGGTTGATAGTTTTTTACTAAAATTGTATTCTTCTTTTCCACAAGGTATAATTCAAACATTCTACAAAAGGGATATGCATTATTATGCAGTAGGATATCTTAACATAGGCTCTAATTCCTTCTGTTTATTACAATACTTAAAAAAATGGCCATATATTTATTTAAACTATGTAATTTGTCAAAATTGTTGTTTGGGTAGTATTTTTGATTACAGTGTCACATATAAATTGATCTTCTTTCCATAGTCATATTACAGACACTTATAGTAAACTTTGGTCACTGCTTTAACATGGCAGGCTGCACAAAGTTTAGCATAAAGCTAAATAAATCGCCTGACATATCTACCGAATGTTACAAAGGTATGTGAATGGTGTTTTGAATTCAAGTAATAAGCAACAAACAGCTTTCACAAATATTACAAATGGATTATGCAAAACACATATAAAGAAAAACCATTCACCGAAGTAGTTTATTTTGTATCTACCAACTAAAAACTATCATGATATGATCCTTTTTAAATATACTTATATGGGATATAACAAAAAAATATTGTAGTTTTCCAATGATGAATTCTGCTAAATACTGTCTAATGGAACAAACAAGTCTATTTCATTATTGAGAGATTTCATTTTACATAAAATGGAATTACACTAAATAACGTCAAATTGTACACTCTCATTCTTAGTTGATTATCAGTTGTCAATAACGGCTATTTCTTATACTAAAAAATAATGAATCTCTGAAGTATTATGTTTTATTTAGACCGTCAGTTATACTTTATCCATTGATCATCACGCTATATCACAAATTGATAGAAGTGAAAAATTCTACCATTGAATGTTAGGCAATTAGTGCAGAGGGTTGGTCGTTTGCTAACCTGGAGTCTATGGGGTAAAATACAGGGTACGCACTGCTGAAGAGTCCCACACTAAAACGAAACAACAGTCCAGTGTTCTCTGGTTTTCACTAGTACCCCAATCAACATCAATCTGTGATTAATTTATTCAAATAAAACAATAAAATATAATACAGAATACCTCTGATACTTTTGTAGAAATGACAGAAAAAAAAACTCATAATTACTTTCATTACTTTCAATGAATAAATATCACTATGAAATACATTAAAGTAAGAAATAGCAACAATGAGTTACAATACAATAAATTAACGTTAATTATTGTCATTCATCAAATATTATTTAAATAAATAATACGTTACATTTTTGACCTTGATGTCAAACAACGCAGTTAATTCAAACAAACTATTACATATAAATAATTAATAAAAACATATTTTAAATATTTTTTTAACAAAACATATTAACAATGAAAGTAATTTCATATTCAATTAATTCGATTGAAATTGAATTTATGTTATGTAATGTATAATGTGAATTATATAAAAGAAAAGAATATGTATCAGTTTATGACATATTTTGACTGAATATTTCATGCATACATATCATTGAAGAAATGTTTCATTGTCAATAATGACATTATCACTTTTTAGGAAAGAGTAAGAATGCGAAAAATGTCTTGTTACATAATACTTGTGCAAAGAAAAGAAAAAAACAGGGTGTAGATACAATGTTATAATACTAAGAAAACAAGAGTCATTTAATCGAAGTAAACTGTTGTTATTATGCATTGAATCTATATAGAAATTAGTTAATGGAATAAGAATTTGTCAATGCTGATATTACGAATTGATCTGAACCACACAACCATTAATCATCTGGAAGCACTGGACAGCTGTTTCGTTCTAGTATGGGACTCCTTAGCAGTGCGCATCCACGACCCTGTTGGGGATCGAACCCAGGACCCTCTGGCTTTGGAATAAAAATTCACAGTTAATGAATCATATGGTTAAGTGTAAAAGAATTAATGTTGAAAAAAAAAAACAAAAACAAACGGAATATCAGATATTGTTACTTCATTAATTTAATGAATACTATTAAGCTTCAATAACTTTATATCATCTCGAATGGATTAATTTTTTAGACTCTAATTATATACTTATTCTACAGTGAAAGGTTAACTGTTGAGAGAAGTTTTAGTAAAAATATATTCATATTTTGATGAGTTTTTCAAATGCCGTTAATAAATATATAGGAAATAACAGTTTGTGACTTTAAGATACCAATAATAGGTAGTTATGAGTTATAGAAGGGATGATTACTTATCCTCACTTTACATTCAATGTGTAGATGGTTGAGTACATAAAATAATTTACTGATAACATTTCTAAGTAGCTATATCTACATCAGTATTAAATAACTTAACCAGTTTAGACTTGATTCTAAGGATACTGGTGTTTCGTAAATAATGCTATAGTCTCAATGTGATATCACGAACTAAGTTGAATTAGATAACTAATGATAACCAGGACGTACTGGGCAACTGTTTGATCATAGTATGGGACTCTTCAACAGTGCACATCCACGATCACATCAAGGATTAAACCCAAGATCTTTCGGCTATATAGTGAACGCTTTACCATTAGACTATTGAGCCTGATCCCAACTGACTAACATTTAAAACAAGTTGTTGTGTTCAAAAACTACACTAAAAGACTTCGTGAGATTTCTAATATCAAAACGCTTCGATTGTTTTCCCACTGATGTTTAAATAGACAAGTTATCTTTTTAAAATTACGAAAACAAGAATCTCTTTTCGGTAATTGTTATAAATTATTATTTGTTTTAAATATTTCTGGTATAGTAGTATCAGATTATACATGAGAAATAAGTTTTATTCTACTTTATGAATATATTTTTTCATGAATATTTCAAATAGACAAGAATCTGTATTAAAAAATTCCACCTTTATAACTTATAGCGATATACTAATACTATAGACAATTTTCAAGAAAACAGATATCCATATTTTAGTTCCTGTGGTACATTTAATGTCTTAGGTTTGCATATGTATGTGTATGTTGTCAAGAGGTCTTTCTAAAGGGAATTTCGTATTGATTCCATAATTAGAATGTATTTGAACCTTTCCATTGATCTCTCATGGACTGAAATCGATCAGTCTCTGTTGAAACATGTGCATGCTGAACAAATCGCCGACGCATCTTGGATCTCATTTGATAATCACAATCCAACTTAAACAATATTCAATCCAGTTGTTATCATAAGATTGCATGCAGAATATATGAAGTCGGTTGATTTACACTAACCAATAATATTAAAATATAAGTTAACAAAATTTAGCATAAAACTTTTGATTATGTAATTCAAATTTGGCTATAATATTTTCTCTCATTTATTCACTCATTCTTTATTTCTTAAGAATCAGTCAAATTTCATACAATTCAATTGTGTTATGTTAATTAAATAAATGAAAATGTCAATTATTTTTCTTTATCTTACAAATAAAAAAAATACTACTTAAATACTAACTAGTTATTAGTATATACAATACAAATAAATATTGTCTTTAATTAAAATACATTTACTGTTTTGTTTTTTTCATGCGAATAAGTGATGTATTTAGTTACTAACATTGAATCGATGGTTTTTTTACTTTTCATTGAGCAAATACTTTATGTTAGTCGAGAATGAAAAACTACCTTCATGTCAATATTATTAATAGTTATTATTATTATTACGGTAGAAACTTTACTGTTTCTTACTATGTAAAATAATAATCAAAACTATACCTGATACTTAAGATATACATACATGTATAGACAATATGCTCATCTATGAAGGTATACTTGTATATGCATTCACATATCATGCACTACTCACTACAATGATTTAGTAATCATTGGAATTGGAAGTTAGTCAATAAATTTATTGATCTACGTATATGTATATATATTGAAGATGTACATTCATTTTCAGTGGACTACATACACTTGTATCTACACATATACTCTGCAGAAAATACAAAGTTACACAACATTACAAAATATACCTTTAAGCAATTTTATTATAATAATTACTTTGTAAATATATTATACTATTCTTCATAGCAACTGTTTGATTGTAGTATTGTATTAAGTTAGTAGTCATTAGTTTTAGTATTTTTAAAATCTTTTTCTCTTTTTATGAATACAATTGACTTATATTACTCTTACTAATACTACTATTATACTAATAGATAGTAATGAAGTATTGTTTATTCTAAAGATTTGTTCAATTGTTTGTTTTATTGTACAACTAGAGTACAGTTTATACAACATCTATGCTTGTATATTTATTCATAGAAGTGAAAATGTATCTTGTATCTATGTTAGTAAAACGTAGAGAGAAGTATATTTGGCATAAGTATTTTGTTTCATAACTTTATAATGCATGTATTGATTGGTTAATCAATCAATAGATTAGTGTATAATTGTGCTTGTGAATGTGTGTGTGTATATATATATAGAAATAATGCTTAACAGACGATTTAGAACAAACTTCATTTTGAAACCAAGCAAAATGGTGTTAAAATGTCAAGTGTGATAAAGTGTTCTGTATACATTCAAATTTTTATTACTAACGAAGATGAAATTATGAAACAGTGTGTTGGGAAGAAATCAACTCATAATTTTGTGATTGATACGAATAAGTAAAGTTTGTGCAATAAGTGTAATCAGATTTGAGTCAATAACATGTAAGTTGTTGACAAATATGACTGTTAAACTTTCAACTCCTTGTTTTAGACCATATAGCTAACTCACGGAATTTCAAAAAGTAAGTCCTACAACTGCGAAGTATATAATTGATGGAAGAATATCAAGATTTAAGTAATTACAACTCACGCAAATGTGATACCAGATGATCACTAAGTTATCTAAGTACCATCGAATGTAATGCTGAATGAATGTTGTATTTAATTAATTCACAATCTCAGACCTGATCTGTTCTTATCACCTACTAGTTAATGTAAAGTGTGAATAATTCAAGAAGAACAAGATTTGTAGTATAGAATGAATCCATCAGTTTATTTTGAGGCTTCTTATCAATTGCAAACAACTAAAAATTACATGAAGTAATATAGGATTACATATATAGCATACTCTGTCTGTTGAGGTTGAGATGAATGAATTGAATGAAAGTAGAAATTATACGCTGGAAATTAACAACAGGAAGGGGAAAGGGATAACGTAATCAATCAAAAAGCTAAAAACCGAAAGCATTACATAATCCCAAAAAAATCAAAACAAACGATTACGTTATTACTCTATACATTTAGAACGAAAGTTATTTACGTTTATGAACACGAGTGATTGTGTAAGAGAAAATTGTTAACCTCACCTCAATTTTATTATACCCACTATCGAAAGGGTGTCTAGAGATTCTATTTGTGGGAAAATTGATGCTTTCAGGCATAGGTTTATAGGAACATGCTCGCAAAACCTAGTAGAATTTCTACGTCCAGTTCATCCTACATAAATGTAAGTTCATAGATACAGTTGAAGATGATACCTAAAGGGTATAAATATACCTCTAAGTGGTTTAACAAGTGATTGATTTATACAAAGAGACCAGCTGAGCTGCAGAATAGGTTCGATTTAGTGCCGTCCTGACTAGTTCATTAATTCTTCTAGGAGCCTCATCTCTTTTAAGTAAGAAACGTATGACGATTGGCTTCTTTCTCACAATCGGAAGCTTGTTGATTTTATGGTCTACCTTTTCGTTTTTGTTACCAAATCTCTTTAGATTTCTATTATTTATAAGGGAAATTTTAATTATTTCCAATTCTCCACCAATTTTATTATTTGAGCATAGCATTCTGGCTCTGTTACAAAGCTTCTTTACTAGACCACGTTTATAACTGACAGAACAAAAGCTGTCATAATTTAAGTACTGCCCATTCCATATTTCTTCTCTATTTATACTTTTCTCAACTGTCTTATTCATACCACATTATATATTAAAGTGTAAAAAGTTGAGTTCACCATCTATGTTGTGTTCCTTTGCAAACTGGATGTTGTTATGATTATTACTAAAATGATTAAGCTTTCAAGAAACGTGATTTATGTCACCATATGAAATAAGGGTATTGTCGATACATCTAGAGTAGTATACTGTGGTCTCTCCTTCAGATTTCAGTCTTATTTTCTCCAGGTTAGCTATAAAGATGTTTGCGAAAATAGGTGCAAGTGGTGATTCTATAGCTACTCTGTCGGTGTGCTTGTGTACCTGGTTGTTGAATTTAAAATGGACCCCTTTTATCGTTTAGGCAACAGTGATAGAAACGTTGATTTGCTACATTTCAACGCAATAACTGAATAACGCAGTGATAAGTTGATGAATCTTGATTTCACAAAATATATGACTGTGTATATGCTCTTTAAAGAAGCCTTAAACCAAAAGCAATATATCTTGTTACCCATTATATTCAGTTTTTTAGATTTAACTAAGTGGTTAGACTAATTCAACTTGCCCAAAATCTCATCAACGCATCTCCTTAATTAAAACAAATATGAATAACTAAGCTAATTCTCTACAGTGTTTTGTTATTAATTTTTCTGAAGTAATCATGCTTCTGATAATGGCTTGAATACAGTTGTAAAGTCTAACACATATGATACGCTTTTATATGGTCATTAGGGAGGATATTTTTTTAGAATACCAACTTTATAGGTGCCCTTATAGCTGGATGATAGATTATAGCTATTGCTAAGTAATCGGAATGACTTACTAATAGATAACATGCCTAAGCTTAATGACATAACTCAGTCATCATCTAAACTAAGGGTAATTGGTTTTTCTAAACAATGTTCCTTTAACCGATATAACTGAAACTGTTATTCATCCATTACCTATTTAAATTCATTGATTTAACAAGGACTAACTGATCATGGGTAGAAAATATCACAGAAACAGTTGCATCGATGTCCTAAGTACACACAGTCGAACAACCACAACAAAGAATAAAACTAATGTCTAATTTTTTTGTCATAACTGTATGTTCACCAGATGACATTAATTACAATAGAATAGGTCTAAAAACTATTCTATGACATTAACTTATATATCACCGACAGTATTCTAAATTGATTTGCCATTTTAATAGTGCAACGAAAAGTTAGTAAATAATAACGATTTAATAACTCATGTTGAGTTTAAAAAGAGTCTTCCAAACTTCGTGTAGAGGGCTTTACTTTATTTATGAAGTCAAACAAAAGATAGATAATAAGTGGATTAAGTAAAGATGTTAGTATTATTCAAAATGAGTGAATTTAAAAATATGGATTACTAGAAGCTGATAAAGTACTTCATAACCATAGCCCCTTACCATGGTAAGATTTGAACTTCATGTTTGATCACTTGTGCAGTCACGAGTATAATCTGCTGACAAGCAGAAATTCAGCTTTAATTCTTTGTAGGACGACTGGTCAATATTACTCGACGTATAACTTGCATAAATGTGCATTAGTTTATGTTCCCACATAAATTAGCATAACGAGATAAAACTAACAAGATTAGCTATTTATTGAGATTAGTATCGTAGTAATTATAATCGAAAGGATAAATCACTAGTGACATAGTTTGGGAGGGAGAAACAAATGCATAGAGAAGCACTATAACACATGATCTAGTGAAAGATAAAGACTAAGTACGCTTGTAACTTGAAGATCATGTCATAAACACTGGTCATTACTACCGCACAGACGCCAACCAGAAATCAACATGACTAAAATCATTATGGTATGACTTCATTGAGCGATGCTATGTCTTAGTTTGGCTAACATCATCAAATAAGGCATAGTTTAGCAAATGATTTGAGTTTTTTACAGTACACAACCATAGAAATAAAAATTTATTTCTAACATTGTTACTTTGAACATAATGAAAAAGATTTCAAATCCATAGTTATTAAATGTAACGCATTTTGTCATCGATATTCTCTTTAACCTGTAAAATGTTTCATCATTTTCTAATTTTTGATGTTTATATTTTTTACAGAATGCAAGTGAAACACCGAATTTTGGCTATACACATCAAGGTTTAGAAGATGAAATGGTTAGACAACAAACAATTGATGGATCATCAAAATGGATCAGAGAAAGTGTTACGAAATCGGTATGATATGATATACAAAATACTTTTAATGTTAATTTATTTTCATTTTCAGAATACAGATATATTGAATCAGATTAGTTACATAACAGTAAGCATTTATAATTGAAATTGAATGACATAACTTGTTGTTTCTTTCATAGGAACGAGTTGAAACTAATAAAGACTGTTTACATTATTTAGCTGGAATAACAAGTATGGAGGATATTTATTCCGTAAGTTTTAATAATGTTTCATAAAGTAATGTGAACTAATGTATTCTCTCTCTATAGGATGTGGCTGCATTCAACGCTAAACGAGCATTGAGATTAATAATGGAGAATTTCGATAATAAATTTTGGAGAAGAGTAAGTTTGTTTTGTTATAAGTTACTGTTTTATTTCTAAGCGATTGTTTTTTTTTCTTTTTGCAAGTAATCTAAGAACTTTCTGGGTAACAATATTCACTTTTTGTGACTAACTTCAAAGACTGTCTACTTAACAAAAATACTTCACTTGAAAACAATTAAAGTTGAAATATTTCATTTTCTGTGCTGAATTCCTACACATCAAACAACTTATCAAAACTTGGGTATCATGGGAGGGAAGAGAAGGGATCTAGCAATATCGAGCTTACAGAACTTGAAAAATTAAATTTTATATCAAGCTATTAGTAACTAAGATTAATGAAATTCGCTTGAATTGATCTGCAAGGTACTAAAAATGGGTTACATTTTAAGTTTACATGCATCAAGGACTAATTATTCCTTTATTTATAAAATTATATTCATTAAGAATAACATGAAGTACTTGCACAACTTTTAAATTATTTGCTTACACAGTTAGCCCCCATTTTACTGGCAATGACAATGCTAATAAGTTTGGATGAAATACACGTCACAAGTTGGGATTAACAACAGAACATTTTAAAATCAATTAACACTGAAAAATCATTGTATTCTAGTTTTAGGACACCGCAACAGTAAGCAACGTCTAAACACAGAGAATCACGATTATTTTTAACCGACTGCTTAACAAACTATACATTGGAAAGTGTCAAGATTAAATAGGTGATAAAACGTGTGATTAACTCCATTTCAGTAGTTAGCATGAATTTGGAAACCATCAAATCACAGTTTTACATTTTAATCATGTCCTATTATATCGCTTTCTGTAAAACTACATTATCATTCTTGTATCTAATACCGCAGAATAATTACTGATAATCAAAGCTTCTAACAGCGAACTATTAGTCAAGACTCATACACTCTTTCTTATGTATTTTTGAAATTATATTGTAGGTAGCAACTTTTGATTTATGTTTCTAAGTAGTTTTATAATCGTTTCGCATGAATTTTTACAAACCTTATGGTTGTCTAATTTCATCAGTATAACAAGTGATTCACATATCGTAAATATATTGGTCATATAGAAGCTGCAATTCATGTCTGAAAACCAAGAATTTCTACTTTACCATCGTAAAAGATGCTTAAGCAAAAATTCTCGTATTGTTTAAGTTGTATTATGACTGGTAAGTGGAATCCAGAACACATAATTCGTCCTGCTTGGGACTCATCAGTTGGATGTATCTGCATCCTAATGCTGATGTTCACACCGGGATCCGAACTCAATTCGTTTTCATGTCAATTGACACCACTTACATCACTAAACTATTGAGTCCAAACAGTCACACTTGGGCAACGCGTGTATATGTAATCAGAATGAACTTGTATCTTCTTGCTGATTTGAGTGCGGGTGTGAATACCAACATTAGAATGCAGTTAATTTCGGCCGATGAGTCTCAAATAGGGCGTTTCAGGTTCCGCTTGCCAGTTACAATCCAACTCAAATTTTACATGTGTACTATCACTATATCTAGGCAATCCGCTCACGATGTGCATACAACAACAGAGATTGATCAGTTTCAGTCAATAATAAATCAGCAAGAAAATACAAGTTCATCCTAATTAAAATTTCTTTTACTTTAAATTATCAATCCTAAACCTACTATTCAGTTACTAGAGCAGGTTCAAAGTAAGAATACATTGTTTCTATATACTTTAATGTGGCTTATATTTTTAACGGCCAAGCATTTAATAAGTCAAAGAAATCAATACTCATATACTCTATATAAATACATTTTAAAAAAATCCACGAAAAGGTAATTCAATAATCTGTATCAGTTATATACCAAGTTATAAAGAAGTATAGTCTTTCATTCTATCCACTTATTTAGATTTCTTTTGTAGACAGAATAAGAAGTTATTTTGGTATAGCTTTTTTCTTAACTCCACCTTCTCCTTATGTCATTATTTCTACACATATCATTAGATTGCATAATTATATATATTTGTGTTGATCTAACAATGATGTGACTTTATGAAGCTAATAACTAAAATAAAGCGCTCGTCGCGGAGCCAGAGGGTCCTGGGTTCGATCCCCAACGGGGTCGTGGATGCGCACTGCTGAGGAGTTCCATACTAGGACGAAACAGCTGTCCAGTGCTTCCAGGTGATCAATGGTTGTCTGGTTCAGAACAATTTGTGATATCAGGATTGACAACTAACTATCTCCACAACCCCCCCCCCAATTGTAACTAAAACAAATTTGTTGTATATGGTTGTTTAGTCTAATCGTATATCTAAATTCTATTTAATAGCTTAAAGTTTAAAGTACACCTACATTTTATTAACTTTAGCAAAGTAAATTTATAAAGTAGCATGTATATTAGCTTTAACAGATTCTATGCATATCTCTTTTTATTTAATGAATATTTTATAGTTTCAACCTTATGATATTAGTGTAATTCATAGTTTAAAGAAAATCTATTTGGCAAATATGATATGATATTCATATGATTTCATGTGACTAGTTTCATGTGCTCATGAAATCTATTTATTTTCGAATATCTTTTCTTTTTTTCCTATAAAGTATTCTATCACCTACGCATAATCAATATGAAGTTATCCGTTTTATATCTGAATAGTAGTTAATTAAGATTAAGTAGTGTACAAGTAATCACTAAGTATATTAATAGAGTAGTATATAATGTAATCTAATAAAATAATTCAAAGGAAAAGAGAAAGACTAAAGAATACATTGAGCTGAAAATCGTAGATAGACAAGAATAACAAAATGAACAGTACTTATGAAGGATTGTAAAGGAAAGCTTAGTACACGGTTAATTAGAGAATCCTAGTCGATGGCCTATACTCCACGTGGAGCAGTAGGCATTGATTAGTTGATTGATAGTAAATTATGATGCCCCTCTTTAAATTCTTTAATCGATTCTTATATCTTGTTTAGAATTGAAGTTTACTCTAATACAAAGTATACATGATTGATTACTGAACTTTAAATTTAAAGTATAAATTATAATATTTACACGTTAGCTAGTAACAAAATCAAGAAATAAACGAACGGAATATTTCTTTGCAATTAGTTCTTAATCAAGGCTCTATTTCGAAACACAAATTTTCAATACAGAACCAATAACATAAAAGTGATGGTGAGTTGGTTAACAGCATATATGGACAAATCTACTAACAATTACATAATAGTCATTAAATAACTTCAAAGGAGTGTAAAATTTGAGGGAAATTACATCGATAGTTTACTCAATGATCAGATTATATTCCAGAAATCGACCTACAAAAGTGGATTCACTGAAAAGATTGAACGATGACTGATACAATAATTGAGCAGCATAAAATAAGCAGCTTCTATCTCTATAAATCTATATTTTATTTCCTGAACCAATGGAATCATGATATTGAAACTCTATAGTCTGCAGAGAAATGGATTACCACACTGACCAGTGTTAAATATTGTAAATTCACTTTATCGAGCAATTGTACAATGCTTCATAGAATTAGTAGTACCACTTCACACAATAGTTATTAAGAACAGCACTGAAGATAATTTTTATTTTGTGGATAAAATTTAGAAACGTAAGAGTGAACAGTCAATTTATGTTATCACTTGATGTATCATCCTCTGTTTATGAATGTGACTCTTATGGAAACAATTAATTTTATACGTAATGAACTTCGAAACCGAAGAATCGATTTGTTATCTTCATATATTTTTAAAAAGAATTATTTGTTAGGTGTACAATGAACGTTCACCTTGTGTTCAGTGAAGTCTTCATAAATAATGTTATGGTGTTGCTATGGGATCATAAATAGGTTCAGTCATAAAGGACTGCCTTCTATAGAAATCTGAACACAATCCTCTAAAGATGCTATAAATGAGCTAGTATTCTAATACCGCTACACAGATAATACCTTCATAGTTTTGAAAAACCATCATAAATAAAAGAATATGCTACAAAACCTTCAATAACGTTTACCGAGCAATCATCTTAACGATGAAAGGGAAAAACCTGTTACAACATCCCGAATATTGACCTCTTATTAACATGAAGAAACAATGAGACAATATATCTACTGTAAACCTTTTGTACTCAACCAGTACACTCATATTTTGAATTTCATTCTATTGTAATATAAGCAGAATTTAGTCATATCTCTAGTTTAAATATCAAAAATTGTTTGTTCAAACGACAACTCTTTAAAGGAACTAAAGCTTACCCACGATCTACTGAGTGAAAACGGAAATCTATCAAAATACCTTAAGGAACATAGCAAAACCGCAAGTAAAGTCCCTATCAGTACCAAAAATCTCATGTTCTAGAAATTACAGTTCAAAAGTGACATGGTCGTTGAGATAATAACACAACGTAAAAGAAAAGTAATTGAGAAAACTTCCTGTACAGTTAGATTACTCCCTTTTTCTAGTTAACCAGTAGTCAGTTCACGAAGTGAGAATAAACTGTCCAAATCATACTTCCCCTAGTGTATTCACTACCCCAACTGTGCTTATAAACCCAGTTATGTTCTATGAACTGATAGCCAGATGCGTTGCCGTTTTTCTAAAAACCCCTCTACTTTTCTAGCAGAAGGATTGATTGAAAATATAGTAGCTCTATCTTTGGAAACAAAGTTGACATGAGTAGTCGTATAGATACAGAGCAATAGTTCAAAATTATATAAAGAATTCTATCTAACTTGCTTTATGGATCCAGAATACGTCAATTTACAAGCAGCAGAAGTTATAGAAATATAGTTGTATAAACTGAATCGTTCCCGTTATGACGCGAGAAATTTGTGTTGGTTGATCGAATGCCAATTAGGTGTGCTTAGTCGATAATTGCGCATCTGCCCTATGACCACTGAGTCTCAAGCCAGAATAAGAAGAACACAAGCTGATAGACTAACCAGACATAATTGAATTATATTTCATACATTCCTTTATATATACACAAAACCTGACCACACAGAGTACCGATTAGGAAATTAACATTAATACAGAACTAAGGAAATAGTGGTAGTAAATAGGGACAACTTGTTCACAACTAATTGAGTGTAGTCCATAATAAGAGACAATACAATAACAGTAAATAAGCTAAACGGGAGTCTAGGGTAATAGGAACGTTAAAATAATAGAAATGTAATGTTTACACTATTCACGTTAGAACAAATGAATTAATTCTCTAAAACACAGTTCTGGAAGCTTTTCACTCTTCTTCAGTGGTCCGACATAACAGTTCAAAACACAAGAAAGTTTGTTCATCTTCCTACATTATCCTTGCCAACTACATAACTTTATACGTCCCTCGAAATTTTGTATTTTACTTAATTTAAAAGCTCATTTTAATTTTTGCTTCACATATTCTGTTATAGAGTTCTGTTTCATTTTCAATACATAACTTTCAAACTTTACACTAAAAACGTTAACATTCAGTTTTCATTCTTACGTAACTTACTACATAATACTTAACCGTTGAAGCAGTTTTCTTTTAATTTTACGTTACATGTAATTATTAAATGATTATAATGTAATTATGAGTAGATTTGACTCATCTTCACTTTCATGGTATTGGTTCAATATACGATTTAAAAATTTTAACAATGAAAAAGTTCCCATTTAGATTGTAAAAAAGAACGAGAGGAGCTAAGAAATTTCTTTTCAATTAGTTTTTCATCAAAGCTCCACACTAGAATGTATATATATAAGTTTTCAATAGGTTTGAAATCATTACCAAATAATTGGTGATGTGTTACATAATAATTTTCCAGGTTCAAAGGTATTTGTAATGTAATTGTAACTAATTAACAAAGCAATTAAAATATGAAGGTGAATAAGGTAAGGTACTTATTACACTTAATTCACTCATTATTGTTATTATTGCTACGTTATACAAATCTTTTCATAATTTTAAAAATTTGTCACCTGTTAATTGTAACTTTACTCTTATGTAATTAGCAGGTTGTTGTGAAGACAGTTAATTTGTCAACCCTGATATCACGAATTGATAAAACCAAGCAACCATTGATCACATGAAAGAACTGGACAGCTGTTTCGTCCTAGTATGGGACGACCCCATCGGGTATCGAACCCAGGACCCCATGGTTCCGCGACTAGCGCTTTACCATTGGACCACTGAGGCGGCTTCGAACGGGTCTTACGTAATTTTCTTGATCATCATATTTCTTATAATTACTTTATCGGTTACTTCTCAATAGATATCATGTAATCAACAATGTGCTAACCCATCCATTTATCATTTGCACACTTTCAAAATGATAATTACCTTATTTACCTTCATGTCTTAATTGATTTGTTAATTAGTTGTAATTATTTTACAAAAACCTTCAAACCTGGAAAATTATTATGTAACACATCACCAATTATTTGTTAATGATTTTAAACCTACTGTAAACTTATATTTATACATACATACGTATATCGGTGTAGAGCTTTGACTGAAAAATTGAATAGTATCAGTGAGCATTGATTAAGAACTAATTCCGAAAAGATATTTCTTCGTTCATTTCTCATTAGCTTGATACTTAATACCTTAAAATTCAATCAATATTTATGTCATTGAAGATGACAAATGTTTATGAAACACCCTGGATATCCTTATGAAACTATACTTAATGACTAGTTTGGAAATAACAATTGATTCTATAATGATGCTTAAATTGTTTGTTTGTTTTTGTCTCATAATGATTAAGCAAACAATATTAGATGAAGTTGGGAAAATCTTCTCAAGTCATTCATCAATGATAATGAGACATAAAAGAATGATTAAATAAAAAGAAGAAGAAGGCATTTCTATAAGTCTGAGATATTTTCCAAGCTAAACGCTGTATTAGCTACGATTTACTTATTATTATGAATAGCATGATTAATAAATGTTAACAATTAAAAATTGCTCTTGATTTAACTTATTAAATAAAATATCGACTTATTTTTAGCATTGTCAAACACTTACTTCAATGGTTTATAAATTCTTGCCTTTTCAGTAGTATATTTCTACTACTCTCAACTGTATTTTATTAAACTTTCTTTATGTTATATAGAATATTTAGAGCTATATTAGGTTAAGTGGAGAATTTTTAAGGTAATCACAAATACAGTTGGTGATATATATCTTTCGGTTGAATTAGAAAAAAACCGTATTTGAATACATCCACACTAGTAAATACTATGAAAATAATACGGTGCCAGGGTTAACTCGCTAAGTAATCAATGCTCTTGAACTTTTGGATCATTTACCATTGTTGCGATTCTTCCTTTATTATGAAATAACTATTCTATTTGTTCTGAACTATATTTATTTTACGTATATAATATACACAAATCTTGTAATATACATAAAAAAAACAAGATAAACTTATTGGCATAATGTACTTTGAGAATTCTATATTGTATTAAGCATGTAATACTGAATAAAATGATTATAATTACAATAGTTAACTAACATAAATCTTATGTGATATTACATAATATATAAAGCACATTAAATCTTTATAATGCTTAAACAATAGTTTGGTTCATAATTTGAATGCATTTGGATCATCCCGTTGATTTGTTTCGGGTTGAAACTGGTCAGTCTCTGTTGCCATATGTGCATCCTCAGCGGATCGCTTTAACATAGCGAGAAACACAAGTATCGTATGATTTGAATCATGACTGGTAAGCGGAATTTACGACACTTGTTTAGTCCTGTTTGAAACTTATCGGCTAGATGTACACAACTGTAACTTGACTCAATAGCCTAATGGTGAACTCGGTGATGTTTGGCACAAAACGAACCAAGTTCGAATCTCGGTGTAAACATTAACATTGGGATGCAGGTTCATTCAGCTAACAAGTCCTGAACAGGACGAAATGCAAGTCCTGTGTTCCACTTAATAGTCACAGTCCAATTCAAACATAGTTTGGTACGTTTTTCATAAAATCCTTGTGTAAAATACAGACTTTACAAATTAACGCATTATTAAACATTAAGAAATATCCTTTATTCATTGTTAATTCTAGAAACTATCTGGACCTGTTAATCGATGTTGGCAAAATCTTGGTCGATATTCAGAATTAGCTACAATACATCTCAAAAATGCTGCAGATTTTCATCAAGTAATTTCGCTTAATTTTTGCATAATTTTTTTTTCGTCATTACATTTTGTTTAGTCATTTTATTGTCCTCGAATAACTGAATTGTTATTAGTGTCGTTATTACTTCCTGGGGAGTTTGGAGACTATGAATTAATAAATAATTCTAAAGTGATTAGAATATTATCATTAGATTGGCATTATCACTAGGGAGGGAATCGGGGGGGGGGCGGGGTGGAGAAGATTATTATTTATGTGTGCTTATCTAAAATAACATACTTTATAGGTAAATGTTCACTGTATATAAGGCAATAAAACTTTAAATCTGACTGTTCTACAATTGAAATTTAACAACCTGTCATAGTTACGGTAGTATATTGATAAGAACACATGTAACTTACAGCCAGTATTTTTCATGATATACTTTTGAAAAAAGATCATTATCAAGTAAATTTTACATTGACGTATGACTCTATCTTGAAATGATTAATTTTTCACAAATTCAGACTGCCTAATGTGAGGTTTGACATATGCAATTAAGTTCGATGAAGTTATATATTATACTCTGTGCTTTCTTATTGAAATATTTAAATTTCTACTCAATTACCTCATGTTACGTAAGTGACATTGTATTCCTGTGAAAAATTTCAATTCATCGTGAGTAATGATAACTGCTTCTTATTTGCTGTAAATAGTTTGAAGTTTATAGTTACAAAAGACGTTTCATTTACAGTAAATAATAAAGTTGAGACTGGTTTCTAAACCTAATAGAGAATCGTTTTAAAATGACCTAGAGGTGAATACATATTTATTAACAATGATAATAATTGTGTACATAAACCTACGAAAATTATTAAGTCATTACTTAATTGATGCGTTTAATGTATATTCTAATCAACGGATGAAAATAAGATTATGTAACAATTAAAGTGAACTGAGGAAGTATACATTTGCAGTACAAAAGTTTCCCCTTAAAAAGGTTGATTAGGTATGATTTTTGCAAAGCGAAAACAAAGTTAAGTTGGAGATTGATAAACTACTTTGAAATCTGTCATAGATATGTCCTTCATCTTCATGTTCTGCTTAATAGCTAGTTTCATAGACAAATTTGTCAATAAATAATGCAATAAAAATTTGTATAAGAGCTTCTTGCAGAACTGCATACATAGTTACGAAAGAATCACTTATAAATACGTGAAATTATCTGTAGGTAATGATCAATGGTTAGTGTATCATTAGTTATGATCTATTGAAAATTCGGCTTCATATAATGAAGATGTTCGATATCATTCCTAGTGACGCTTTAGTCATTCTTCTGGAAACTGCTTCCAAATTAAATTCAAAATAAATAAATAGATGCTAAATGTAACACATTCTACCAATAACTTTTGTCAGATTACAATTAATTAGCCCAGAATCTTGTCAAACACTGATAACTTGAAGTTTAGGATGAAAACATATTCATTGGATAACCTGACATAATAATTTATTATCATGAGGTGGCTAAAGTTAAACAACCATAAAATACTAAGAAGCACTGGACAGTCATTTCTTCCTAATATAGAACTTCTTAATAGTGTACACTTAGGATCTGATCATGAAATCAAGCGCATAGCCTTCAGGCTTCGCTACGAACGCTAAGACATTAGACTACTGAACAGGTAACATAAGTTATTTTTAACTTTAGTCAATATATCCATTCAATTTCATCCACTGCCAACATTGTTGAACTTTACTGGCCACGTCTTTTTACTAGAACACGAGGAGTTACCTCTTAAAGTTAATCACTTCTGAGCTCATATTAATTGTATTTGAGTGTTGTGAATACTCGTCATATTATCTAGTAAGCATGAATAAATTTCTTCTAAGGCGGTTTAACATCATTTTGACAAAGTAACCAGTAAATTTAGTGGAAAGACATTCGATTCAGAAGTTTTTCTTCGAAAATCTCACTTTTATAGACATTTTTCACTAATTCTACTACATGATATCGGTTGGTGGTTTATTGATTTCATTTTGTTCAAAACTGATAAAATAATTATCCAAATATAACATGAAACTAATTCAAACAGATAATAATGAAATTATTATATTTTCTTTCAATTTTCAGTTTTATTATGATGCAAGACATTTAGAAGTGAAACTCAATGATAGACATAAGAAATTTTTGTATAATCGTGAACGATTTGCTGAAATGAATCATGAATACTATACGAATACATCAAAAGAATTAAGAGATTGGTTACGAGTAAGTATAAACTACATTTAAATGTCTTTTTATTTACAACGAAATGCATGTCTATGAGTTGTCCTAACTGAAATCAACTTGATTAATCTTTTTTTCTTTTTGTAACTAAAAAGTACTTTTTAAGATTTTATTATTTTAAACATGGCACTGTTTACTACTTAAAACTATTTCAGTAGGCATAAGGCAAATCACTAAAATACATGGCTGATATTTCTAAATATTTGAAAATATTTACTAGTTGTTTATATTTTCATTCTTTCAATTTGATATCTTAAATTAATTGCCATCTTACTACTAATTACAATAAGTAGAAATAAGTAATATATTTCAGTAATATAAAAGTATTCATAAACTATTAAGTTAACGATTAAAATAATAATGAAAGATTTTCTGTTTGACCTCAATTATTTTTTTCTTTTTCATTGTCAATTTCAATTTTATTCATTTATTTAAATGGAATATACTTTGAAAGGATTAAACAATTCAGTATATAAAAACTTCATATTGTCTGATATCATCTGATTTATAGTATTAAAGTACCATAGATAAGCGTATATATTTATATTGTTAAATGTTGTATTTATGTCAAGTTTTCAATTTGACATTATTCGTAATTTTATAATAATGATGAATTCTTTGAAGTTTAAAAAGGAATTCAATGTACTATTTCATATTTTTAAATAGTTTATATTAAAAAAAAATGTATTGATAGAATATAAGGATAATCATAAAGAGGATGATTTATACTTTAATAATTTTACTGATAACAACTTTTATGTAACGATGAAGATAATCATGGATGTCATTCAGTCAATCAATCAATGACTGTTGGCTCACATAGAGCATAAACTGGCGACCAGCATTTTCTAACCAACTCTGTTCATAAGTCTTCTCTCCAGTTCTTATATCGTGAATTGGTTGAGTTAGATAGATCAGCCGTTCGAAGTTATTTCAGGCGTCAAATAGCTAAACGTTCGCCGTAGTAGCTTGAAGGTTCAGAGTTCGATAACCTGATGGGATCATGAATGCTCACTTCTGAAGAGTTCAGCACCAAGACGAAAATGGTGTTCGGTGCTACCTGACTTATAATAGTTGCCTAACTGAGAGAAATTCATGGTACCAAATTAGAATATTCAGTACTTTAATATTGTAATGAGAATCAGATAATGTATATCAATATATATTATTCAGTAGTTAGACTGTGGTTTAATGGTGATAAGTATTAAGTTTAGTTGTTTGCATTTGTTACAGTTTGATGTTGGTTGGGTACTAGGGAAAACCATGAGGTAGCTAGACAGCTGTTTCATCTAAGTTTGGGATGCTTGAGTAGTGACCACCAACGAATCGGACCTAATCGTCTGCACCTCTGTACCGGCATTCAGTAGAATCCTGATCTTTGTCAATTCGCTGTTTATCACTCACTGCTAAGGAGTACAGTACTAATACAAAATAACTGTCCAATGTTCTCTGGCCTACATTTCTGCCAAACCGACAATAATCTGTGACAAATAAAGACAATTATATATACCAATTTTTAAGGGAACAGTTCTTTTATTAATGATTAAGACTATTCTATAACAAATTTGTTCTAACCAGGAGTTTCGATGAAATCTTAAAATGTTGAAAAGCACAATATCTGTATGTTGTTTGGTGTTTAAGTGAGATAGATCCCTTTTTCGATTATCGAAGAAGAAACTTTTAAAAGAAGATCCTAAAACATGCAGAGTAACCAGAAGTCTTCAACTTACTAACTACTTTCAAACACTAATACATAGTTATATCATTAAAACACACTTCATAATTTAATTTTGTACTGAATGACTGAGTACATAATTAACCCACTAATAAGGAAACACTAAATGAAATAGTCATAATCAAATTAGGCTTAATTTGTAAGTTTCTAGAATGTATGAATGTATATTTAAAGTACTGAGGTTTGTTAATCATGACACTCCACTGTTGGAACTTGATGATGTAGATAACGAACGACATCTATTAGGGGATTAGAATAAAACGCAAAACCACAATGAACTTATACAAGAAAAGTAAAGAATAACTGGCTGATGTTTTAGATACATTCGTTGGTTGAAGGGGGATGTGGGAATGAATTGATTACTTGTTCAGCATATTAAAATGTAGCTACTATTTTAAATTATGAAAATTGGCATCTATTAAAATAATGAATAAATGTTCAGAAGAATAAGCAGCTAAGTCAGTAAATGCTGTATAACACAGAACGATCTTGAATTTAGTTTCTATAAAAGTCAAAACTGATGAACTAATCAAAGACGAATCAAGACGTTCTACTTTAAATTAAAGTGTCCTTTGAAATAGATAATTATTTAATATTCAACACTGATTTAGTAGATTATAGGAGGCTACCGTCTATACATTCAGATGTCTGTAAATATATACACTTATTTGAGTATTGGTAAATGCACGTTTTATTGCTTACAGAATTTTGAATATAGATTTGATCAAGATATGCAGCTTGTTTGTAGAGACCAAGACTTTTTCACATTCAAGAAAATTTACCAGTATGGCTTAGAAAGAGACAATACAGGCCTTTTACGTCATAGACTGCGCGCAATGTAGTAGATCCATGACATTATTATTATTATTATTATTATTATTATTATTATTATTATTATTATTATTATTATAAATGATATTTCTACATCTAATTTCCTATTATCATTCATTTCACTTGCCCGTTATCCCAAATATCTGATTAGTTATACACATTTACGTGAATATCTGCCTTGTTACATAAAACACTCCATCTGTAAGTAATGAATTGAAATTATGTATGCAATCACTTGTTATAAATCAAATGTAGAATATCTCAACATACATAAATACAATTGTACTCACCTAAAAATGAACTCCCTGAAAAGGAATCTCCCAGTGAATGCGTTTTTATTTTAAAAAAAATCACCATTCAGTTCAGTTTTAAGTAAAAAGGAGTTGTTTGTTTCATTCCACATCCTTTTCTTCTCACCACCATTATCACATGGTTTCTAAACTTTACAACTTACCACAAAAACATGAATTGAAACATTAAAACTGTTAGATTTATCTGTACAGTTATTATTATAGCGTAATTATAACGACATTATCATCTTAATGGTACATAGTAACTCACATTTTATGAATAGGCATGTGTAAAACGTGTACTAATCTAAGAACAAAGTGGAAAATAACAAAATGAAAAAAGAAAATGGCACTATTTTTGCTTGCCTTCGTTTTACTAATTTTAATCAGTTTAGAATTTCGATGGCTATTTCATTTATTGAAGTACTTCTTATCTGTCTATTTGAGTTACTATTTTTAAACTCGTCTAATATTCGAATAATTTGACATTTTTTGTATTTAAACACAATATTATTCAGTAGAAAATGATTGTATCTTACACTTGTTTATATCAATAAACTCACTTGATAGTATCAATTAATTTGTATTGTGACTGGCAAGTGGAATCCAGGACGCGCGTTTTGTCCTATTTGGGACTCATCTGCTGGATGTACCTGCATCCCAATGTTGATGTTCACAGTGGGATTCGAACGCAGTCTATTTCGTGTCAAACGCCACTGCGCATACCACTAGACTACTGAGTCCAGACAGTCACGTTTGTGCAATGGGCAAATTGGTAGTAGAATGAATTTGTATATTCCCATTGATTTGTTATAGACTGAAGCTGGTCAGTCACTGTTGCTATATGTGCATCCCGATGAGTCCAAAATAGGACGAAACGCGCATCCTGGATCCCACTTGTCAGTCACAATACAAATTAATTGATACTTGTGAATATTCGCTATATCGAGGCAATCTGCTTAGGATGCACATATAGCAACAGTGACTGACCAGCTACAATCTATAACAAATCAATGGGAATATACGAATTCATCCTACTATCAATTGATAGTAGTTGTACATTCAAAACTACATACTGTAAAGTGTAAAGTAGTTGATTTAGAATAATGAAAAAAAACATCTTTGGAAATGATTAATAGTTACTTAATGTTAAAAAAAGATTTCACCACTTTGTTACCTTATTAATAAAATTCAGTCACGATTAAGATAATTAACAAGCATTCTATTTTTAGTTGATAGAATTCGTCATAGATTGATGTTGGCAGAGTACGATTAAAGACCAGGGTACACTGGACAACTGGTTCTTTTAAGCATGGAACTTCTTAACAATGTGCATACAACATTCCGTCCCAAGAGTTTCAATTTGACTGATGCTTAACCCTCTGCACCACTGGGTCGGCACTCA
>CM046062.1:17265884-17316942 GCA_025215515.1 Schistosoma japonicum
TGCGTTAATTTGCAAAGTTTGTATTTTACACAAGGATTTTATGAAAAACGTACCAAACTATGTTTGAATTGGACTGTGACTAATAAGTGGAACACAGGACTTGCATTTCGTCCTGTTCAGGACTTGTTAGCTGAATGAACCTGCATCCCAATGTTAATGTTTACACCGAGATTCGAACTTAGTTCGTTTCGTGCCAAACATCACCGAGTTCACCATTAGGCTATTGAGTCAAGTTACAGTTGTGTACATCTAGCCGATAAGTTTCAAACAGGACTAAACAAGTGTCGTAAATTCCGCTTACCAGTCATGATTCAAATCATACGGTATTTGTAGTTTATCGCTATGTTAAAGCGATCCGCTGAGGATGCACATATGGCAACAGAGACTGACCAGTTTCAACCCGAAACAAATCAAAGGGATGATCCAAATGCATTCGAATTATGAACCAAACTATTGTTTAAGCATTATAAAGATTTAATGTGCTTTATACACTATGTAATATCACATAAGATTTATGTTAGTTAACTATTGTAATTATAATCATTTTATTCAGTATTACATGCTTAATACAATATAGAATTCTCAAAGTACATTATGCCAATAAGTTTATCTTGTTTTTTTTATGTATATTACAAGATTTGTGTATATTATATACGTAAAATAAATATAGTTCAGAACAAATAGAATAGTTATTTCATAATAAAGGAAGAATCGCAACAATGGTAAATGATCCAAAAGTTCAAGAGCATTGATTACTTAGCGAGTTAACCCTGGCACCGTATTATTTTCATAGTATTTACTAGTGTGAATGTATTCAAATACGGTTTTTTTCTAATTCAACCGAAAGATATATATCACCAACTGTATTTGTGATTACCTTAAAAATTCTCCACTTAACCTAATATAGCTCTAAATATTCTATATAACATAAAGAAAGTTTAATAAAATACAGTTGAGAGTAGTAGAAATATACTACTGAAAAGGCAAGAATTTATAAACCATTAAAGTAAGTGTTTGACAATGCTAAAAATAAATCGATATTTTATTTAATAAGTTAAATCAAGAGCAATTTTTAATTGTTAACATTTATTAATCATGCTATTCATAATAATAAGTAAATCGTAGCTAATACAGCGTTTAGCTTGAAAAATATCTCAGACTTATAGAAATGCCTTCTTCTTCTTTTTATTTAATCATTCTTTTATGTCTCATTATCATTGATGAATGACTTGAGAAGATTTTCCCAACTTCATCTAATATTGTTTGCTTAATCATTATGAGACAAAAACAAACAAACAATTTAAGCATCATTATAGAATTAATTGTTATTTCCAAACTAGTCATTAAGTATAGTTTCATAAGGATATCCAGGGTGTTTCATAAACATTTGTCATCTTCAATGACATAAATATTGATTGAATTTTAAGGTATTAAGTATCAAGCTAATGAGAAATGAACGAAGAAATATCTTTTGGAATTAGTTCTTAATCAATGCTCACTGATACTATTCAATTTTTCAGTCAAAGCTCTACACCGATATACGTATGTATGTATAAATATAAGTTTACAGTAGGTTTAAAATCATTAACAAATAATTGGTGATGTGTTACATAATAATTTTCCAGGTTTGAAGGTTTTGTAAAATAATTACAACTAATTAACAAATCAATTAAGACATGAAGGTAAATAAGGTAATTATCATTTTGAAAGTGTGCAAATGATAAATGGATGGGTTAGCACATTGTTGATTACATGATATCTATTGAGAAGTAACCGATAAAGTAATTATAAGAAATATGATGATCAAGAAAATTACGTAAGACCCGTTCGAAGCCGCCTCAGTGGTCCAATGGTAAAGCGCTAGTCGCGGAACCATGGGGTCCTGGGTTCGATACCCGATGGGGTCGTCCCATACTAGGACGAAACAGCTGTCCAGTTCTTCCATGTGATCAATGGTTGCTTGGTTTTATCAATTCGTGATATCAGGGTTGACAAATTAACTGTCTTCACAACAACCTGCTAATTACATAAGAGTTAAGTTACAATTAACAGGTGACAAATTTTTAAAATTATGAAAAGATTTGTATAACGTAGCAATAATAATAATAATAATGAGTGAATTAAGTGTAATAAGTACCTTACCTTATTCACCTTCATATTTTAATTGCTTTGTTAATTAGTTACAATTACATTACAAATACCTTTGAACCTGGAAAATTATTATGTAACACATCACCAATTATTTGGTAATGATTTCAAACCTATTGAAAACTTATATATATACATTCTAGTGTGGAGCTTTGATGAAAAACTAATTGAAAAGAAATTTCTTAGCTCCTCTCGTTCTTTCTTACTATCTAAATGGGAACTTTTTCATTGTTAAAATTTTTAAATCGTATATTGAACCAATACCATGAAAGTGAAGATGAGTCAAATCTACTCATAATTACATTATAATCATTTAATAATTACATGTAACGTAAAATTAAAAGAAAACTGCTTCAACGGTTAAGTATTATGTAGTAAGTTACGTAAGAATGAAAACTGAATGTTAACGTTTTTAGTGTAAAGTTTGAAAGTTATGTATTGAAAATGAAACAGAACTCTAAAACAGAATATGTGAAGCCAAAGGTAAAATGAGCTTTTAAATTACATAAAATACAAAATTTTGAGAAACGTATGAAGTTATATAGTTGGCAAGGATAATGTAGGAAGATAAACCAACTTTCTTGTGTGTTGAACTGTTATGTCGGACTACTGAAGAAGAGTGAAAAACATCCAGAACTGTGTTTTAGAGAATTTATTCATTTATTCTAATCATGAGTAGTGTAATCATTACATTCTTATTATTGTTACGTTCCTCTTACCCTAGACTCCCCTTTAGCGTATTTGTTTTTATTATATTGTCTCTTATTTATGGACTACAGTTAATTAGTTGTGCACAAATCGCCCGTATTAACTACCGCTATTTCCTTAGTTCTGTATTAATGTTAATTTCCTAATCGGTACTCTGTGTGGTCAGGTTTTGTGTATATATAAAGGAATGTATGAAATATAATTCAATTATGTCTGGTTAGTCTATCAGCTTGTGTTCTTCTTATTCTGGCTTGAGACTCAGTGGGCATAGGGCAGACGCGCAATTATCGACTAAGCACACCTAATTGGCATTTGATCAACCAACCCAAATTTATCGCATCATAACAGGAACGATTCAGCTTATGCAAATATATTTCTATAATTTCTGCTGCTTGTAAATTGACGTATTCTAAATCCATAAAGCAAGTTAGATAGAATTTTTTATTTAATTTTGAACTATTGCTCTGTATCTATACGACTACTCATGTCAACTTTGTTTCCAAATATAGAGCTACTATAGTTTCAATCGATCCTTCTGTTAGAAAAGTAGAGGGGTTTCTAGAAATACGGCAACGCATCTGGCTATCACTTCATAGAACATAATTGGATTCACAAGCACAGTTGGGGTAGTGAATACACATGGAGGAGTATCATTTAGACAGTTTATTTTCACTTCGTGAACTGACTACTGGTTAACTAGAAAAAGGAAGTAATCTAACTCTACAGCAAGTTTTCTCAACTACTTTTCTTTTACGTTGTCTTATAATCTCAACGACCATGTCACTTTTGAACTGTAATTTCTAGAACATGAGCTTTTTGGTACTGATAGGGACTTCACTTGCGGTTTTACTATGTTCCGTAAGGTATTTTGATAGGTATCCGTTTTCACTCAGTAGATCGTGGATAAACGTCAGTTCCTTTACAGAGTTGTCGTTTGAACAAACGATTTTTGATATTTAAACTAGAGATATGACTAAATTCTACTTATATAACAATAGAATGAAATTCAAAATATGCATGTACTGGTTGAGTACAAAAGGTTTACAGTAGACATATTGTCTCATCGTTTCTTCACGTTAATAAGAGGTCAATAAATAGGATTCTGTCACAGTTTTTCTCTTCCATCGTTAAGATGATTGCTCGGTAAACGTTGTTGAAGGTTTTGTAGTATATTTTCTTATTTATCATCGTTTTTCAAGACTATAAAGGTATCATCTATGTAGTGGCTTTAAAAGACTAGCTCATTTATGGCATCTTTAGAGGATCATGTTTTGGTTTCTATAGGAGGAAATCCTTTTTGACTGAACCTATTTGTGATCCCATAGCAACACCATAATATTATTTACGACAACTTCATCGAACACAAGATGAACGTTCATTGTACACCTAACAAACAATTCTTTTTAAAAATATAGGAAGATAACAAATCGATTCTTCGGTTTTAAAGTTCATTACGTATAAAATTAATTGTTTCCATAAGAGGCACATTCATAAAAAGAGGATGATACATCAAGTGATAACATAAATTGACTGTTCGCTCTTACGTTTCTAAATTTTATCCACAAAATAAAAACTATCTTCAATGCTGTTCTTAATAATTATTGTGTCAAGTGGTACTACTAATTCTATGAAGCATTGTACAGTTGCTCGATAAAGTGAATTTACAATATTTAACACTGGTCAGTGTGGTAATCCATTTCTCTGCAGACTATAGAGTTTCAATATCATGGTTCCATTGGTTCAGGAAATAAAATATAGATTTATAGAGATAGAAGCTGCTTATTTTATGCTGCTCAATTATTGTATCAGTCATCGTTCAATCTTTTCAGTGAATCCACTTTTGTAGGTCGATTTCTGGAATATAATCTGATCATTGAGTAAACTATCGATGTAATTTCCCTCAAATTTTACACTCCTTTGAAATTATTTAATGACTATTATGTAATTGTTAGTAGATTTGTCCATATATGCTGTTAACCAACTCACCATCACTTTTATGGTATTGGTTCTGTATTTAATTGAAAATTTGTGTTTCGAAATAGAGCCTTGATTAAGAACTAATTGCAAGGAAATATTCCGTTCGTTTATTTCTTGATTTTGTTACTAGCTAACGTGTAAATATTATAATTTATACTTTAAATTTAAAGTTCAGTAATCAGTCATGTATACTTTGTATTAGAGTAAACTTCAATTCTAAACAAGATATAAGAATCGATTAAAGAATTTAAAGAGGAGCATCATAATTTACTATCAGTCAACTAATCAATGCCTACTGCTCCACGTGGAGTATAGGCCATCGACTAGGATTCTCTAATTAACCGTGTACTAAGCTTTCCTTTACAATCCTTCATAAGTACTGTTCATTTTGTTATTCTTGTCTATCTACGATTTCCAGCTCAATGTATTCTTTAGTCTTTCTCTTTTCCTTTGAATTATTTTATTAGATTACATTATATACTACTCTATTAATATACTTAGTGATTACTTGTACACTACTAAATCTTAATTAACTACTATTCAGATATAAAACTGATAACTTCATATTGATTATGCGTAGGTGATAGAATACTTTATAGGAAAAAAAGAAAAGATATTCGAAAATAAATAGATTTCATGAGCACATGAAACTAGTCACATGAAATCATATGAATATCATATAATATTTGCCAAATAGATTTTCTTTAAACTATGAATTACACTAATATCATAAGGTTGAAACTATAAAATATTCATTAAATAAAAAGAGATATGCATAGAATCTGTTAAAGCTAATATACATGCTACTTTATAAATTTACTTTGCTAAAGTTAATAAAATGTAGGTGTACTTTAAACTTTAAGCTATTAAATAGAATTTAGATATACGATTAGACTAAACAACCATATACAACAAATTTGTTTTAGTTACAATTGGGCGGGGGGGGGGTTGTGGAGATAGTTAGTTGTCAATCCTGATATCACAAATTGTTCTGAACCAGACAACCATTGATCACCTGGAAGCACCGGACAGCTGTTTTGTCCTAGTATGGAACTCCTCAGCAGTGCGCATCCACGACCCCGTTGGGGATCGAACCCAGGACCCTCTGGCTCCGCGACGAGCGCTTTATTTTAGTTATTAGCTTCATAAAGTCACATCATTGTTAGATCAACACAAATATATATAATTATGCAATCTAATGATATGTGTAGAAATAATGACATAAGGAGAAGGTGGAGTTAAGAAAAAAGCTATGCCAAAATAACTTCTTAGTCTGTCTACAAAAGAAATCTAAATAAGTGGATAGAATGAAAGACTATACTCCTTTATAACTTCGTACATAACTGATACAGATTATTGAATTACGCTTCATGAATTTTTTTAAAATTTATTTATATAGAGTATATGAGTGTTGATTTCTTTGACTTATTAAATGCTTGGCCGTTAAAAACATAAGCCACATTAAAGTATATAGAAACAATGTATTTTCACTTTGAACCTGCTCTAGTAACTGAATAGTAGGTTTAGGATCGATAATTTAAAGTAAGAGAATTTTTAATTATGATGAACGTGTATTTTCTTGTTGATTTATTATGGACTGAAACTGATCAATCTCTGTTGTTATATGCACATAGTGAGCGGATTGCCTTGATAAAGTGATAGTACACATGTAATATTTAAGTTGGATTGTAACTGGCAAGCGGAACCTGAAACGCCCTATTTGAGACTCGTCGGCTGAAATTAACTGCATTCTAATGTTGGTGTTCACACCCGCACTCAAATCAGCAAGAAGATACAAGTTCATTCTGATCACATATACACCCGTTGCCCAAGTGTGACTGTTTAGACTCAATAGTTTAGTGATGTAAGTGGTGTCGATTGATATGATACGAACTGAGTTCGGATTCCGATGTGAACATCAACATTAGGATGCAGATACATCCGACTGATGAGTCCCAAGCAGAACGAATTGTGTGTCCTGGATTCCACTTACCAGTCATAATACAACTTAAACAATACGAGATTTTTTGCTTAAGCATCTTTTACGATGAATAAAGTAGAAATTATTGTTATTTATACATAAACTGCAGCTTCTATATGACCAATATATTTACGATATGTGAATCACTTGTTACACTGATGAAAATATACAACCATAAGGTTTGTAAAAATTCATGAAAAACGATTATGAAACTACTTAGAAACATAAATCAAAAGTTGCTACCTACAGTATAATTTCACAAATACATAAGAAAGAGTGTATGAGTTTTGACTAACAATTCGCTGTTAGAAGCTTTGATTGTCAGTAATCATTCTGCGGTATTGGATACAAGAATGATAATGTAGTTTTACAGAAAGCCATTTATTATGATATGATTGAAATGTAAAAATGTGATTTGATGGTTTCCAAATTCATGCTAACTACTGAACTGGAGTTAATCATACGTTTTGTAACCTATTTAATCCTGACACTTTCCAATGTATAGTTTGTTAAGCAGTCGGTTAAAAATAATCGTGATTCTCTGTGTTTAGACGTTGTTTACTGTTGCGGTGTCCTATGATTTTTCAGTGTTAATTGATTTTAAAATGTTCTGTTGTTAATCCTAACTTGTGACGTGTATTTCATCCAAACTTATTAGGATTGTCATTGTCAGTAAAATGAGGGCTAACTGTGTAAGCAAATAATTTAAAAGTTGTGCAAGTACTTCATGTTATTCTTAATGAACATGATTTCATAAATAAAGGAACAATTAGTCCTTGATGCATGTGAACTTAAAATGTAACCCATTTTTAGTACCTTGCAGATCAATTCAAGCGGATTTCATTAATCTTAGTTACTAATAGCTTGATATACAATTTAATTTTTCAAGTTCTGTAAGCTCGATATTGCTAAATCCCTTCTCTTCCCTCCCATGATACCTAAGTTTTGATAAGTTCTTTGATGTGTAGGAATTCAGCACAGAAAATGAAATATTTCAACTTTAATTGTTTTCAAGTGAAGTATTTTTGTTAAGTAGACAGTCTTTGAAGTTAGTCACAAAAAGTGAATATTGTTACCCAGAAAGTTCTTAGATTACTTGCAAAAAGAAAAAAAAAACAATCACTTAGAAATAAAACAGTAACTTATAACAAAACAAACTTACTCTTCTCCAAAATTTATTATCGAAATTCTCCATTATTAATCTCAATGCTCGTTTAGCGTTGAATGCAGCCACATCCTATAGAGAGAGAATACATTAGTTTACATTACTTTATGAAACATTATTAAAACTTACGGAATAAATATCCTCCATACTTGTTATTCCAGCTAAATAATGTAAACAGTCTTTATTAGTTTCAACTCGTTCCTATGGGAGAAATAACAAGTTATGTCATTCAATTTCAATTATAAATGCTTACTGTTATGTAACTAATCTGATTCAATATATCTGTATTCTGAAAATGAAAATAAATTAACATTAAAAATATTTTGTATATCATATCATACTGATTTCGTAACACTTTCTCTGATCCATTTTGATGATCCATCAATTGTTTGTTGTCTAACCATTTCATCTTCTAAACCTTGATGTGTATAGCCAAAATTCGGTGTTTCACTTGCATTCTGTAAAAAATATAAACATCAAAAATTAGAAAATGATGAAACATTTTACAGGTTGAAGAGAATATCGATGACAAAATGCGTTACATTTAATAACTATGGATTTGAAATCTTTTTCATTATGTTCAAAGTGACAATGTTAGGAATAAATTTTTATTTCTATGGTTTTGTGTTGTAAAAAACTCAAATCATTTACTAAACTATGCCTTATTTGATGATGTTTGCCAAACCAAGACATAGCATTGCTCAATGAAGTCATACCATATTGATTTTAGTCATGTTGATTTCTGGTCGGCGTCTGTGCGGTAGTCATGACCAGTGTTTATGACATGATTTACAAGGTACAAGCGTACTTAGTCTTTATCTTTCACCAGATCATGTGTTATAGTGCTTCTCTATGCATTTGTTTCTCCCTCCCAAACTATGTCACTAGTGATTTATCCTTTCGATTGTAATTACTACGATACTAATCTCGTTAAATAGCTAATCTTGTTAGTTTTATCTCGTTATGCTAATTTATGTGGGAACATAAACTAATGCACATTTATGCAAGTTATACGTCGAGTAATATTGACCAGTCGTCCTACAAAGAATTAAAGCTGAATTTCTGCTTGTCAGCAGATTATACTCGTGACTGCACAAGTGATCAAACATGAAGTTCAAATCTTACCATGGTAAGGGGCTATGGTTATGAAGTACTTGATCAGCTTCTAGTAATCCATATTTTTAAATTCACTCATTTTGAATAATACTAACATCTTTACTTAATCCACTTATTATCTATCTTTTGTTTGACTTCATAAATAAAGTAAAGCACTCTACACGAAGTTTGGAAGACTCTTTTTAAACTCAACATGAGTTATTAAATCGTTATTATTTACTAACTTTTCGTTGCACTATTAAAATGGTAAATCAATTTAGAATACTGTCGGTGATATATAAGTTAATGTCATAGAATAGTTTTTAGACCTATTCTATTGTAATTAATGTCATCTGGTGAACATACAGTTATGACAAAAAAATTAGACATTAGTTCTATTCTTTGTTGTGGTTGTTCGACTGTGTGTACTTAGGACATCGATGCAACTGTTTCTGTGATATTCGCTACCCATGATCAGTTAGTCCTTGTTAAATGAATGAATTTAAATAGGTAATGGATGAATAACAGTTTCAGTTATATTGATTAAAGGAACATTGTTTAGAAAAACCAATTACCCTTAGATTAGATGATGACTGAGTTATGTCATTAAGCTTAGGCATGTTATCTATTAGTAAGTCATTCCGATTACTTAGCAATAGCTATAATCTATCATCCAGCTATAAGGGCACCTATAAAGTTGGTATTCTAAAAAAATATCCTCCCTAATGACCATATAAAAGCGTATCATATGTGTTAGACTTTACAACTGTATTCAAGCCATTATCAGAAGCATGATTACTTCAGAAAAATTAATAACAAAACACTGTAGAGAATTAGCTTAGTTATTCATATTTGTTTTAATTAAGGAGATGCGTTGATGAGATTTTGGGTAAGTTGAATTAGTCTAACCACTTAGTTAAATCTAAAAAACTGAATATAATGGTTAACAAGATATATTGCTTTTGGTTTAAGGCTTCTTTAAAGAGCATATACACAGTCATATATTTTGTGAAATCAAGATTCATCAACTTATCACTGCGTTATTCAGTTATTGCGTTGAAATGTAGCAAATCAACGTTTCTATCACTGTTGCCTAAACGATAAAAGGGGTCCATTTTAAATTCAACAACCAGGTACACAAGCACACCGACAGAGTAGCTATAGAATCACCACTTGCACCTATTTTCGCAAACATCTTTATAGCTAACCTGGAGAAAATAAGACTGAAATCTGAAGGAGAGACCACAGTATACTACTCTAGATGTATCGACAATACTCTTATTTCATATGGTGACATAAATCACGTTTCTTGAAAGCTTAATCATTTTAGTAATAATCATAACAACATCCAGTTTGCAAAGGAACACAACATAGATGGTGAACTCAACATTTTACACTTTAATATATAATGTGGTATGAATAAGACAGTTGAGAAAAGTATAAATAGAGAAGAAATATGGAATGGGCAGTACTTAAATTATGACAGCTTTTGTTCTGTCAGTTATAAACGTGGTCTAGTAAAGAAGCTTTGTAACAGAGCCAGAATGCTATGCTCAAATAATAAAATTGGTGGAGAATTGGAAATAATTAAAATTTCCCTTATAAATAATAGAAATCTAAAGAGATTTGGTAACAAAAACGAAAAGGCAGACCATAAAATCAACAAGCTTCCGATTGTGAGAAAGAAGCCAATCGTCATACGTTTCTTACTTAAAAGAGATGAGGCTCCTAGAAGAATTAATGAACTAGTCAGGACGGCACTAAATCGAACCTATTCTGCAGCTCAGCTGGTCTCTTTGTATAAATCAATCACGTGTTAAACCACTTAGAGGTATATTTATACCCTTTAGGTATCATCTTCAACTGTATCTATGAACTTACATTTATGTAGGATGAACTGGACGTAGAAATTCTACTAGGTTTTGCGAGCATGTTCCTATAAACCTATGCCTGAAAGCATCAATTTTCCCACAAATAGAATCCCTAGACACCCTTTCGATAGTGGGTATAATAAAATTGAGGTGAGGTTAACAATTTTCTCTTACACAATCACTCAAATGTTCATAAACGTAAATAACTTTCGTTCTATATCTATAAAGTAATTAATGTAATCATTTATTTTGACTTTTTTGGGATTATGTAATGCCTTCCGTTTTTAGCTTTTTCATTGATTACGTTATCCCTTTCCCCTTCCTGTTGTTAATTTCCAGCGTATAATTTCTACTTTCATTCAATTCATTCATCTCAACCTCAACAGACAGAGTATGCCATATAGGTAATCCTATATAACTTCATGTAATTTTTAGTTGTTTGCAATTGATAAGAAGCCTCAAAATAAACTGATGGATTCATTCTATACTACAAATCTTGTTTTACTTGAGTTATTCACACTTTACATTAACTAGTAGGTGATAAGAACAGATCAGGTGTGAGATTGTGGATTAATTAATTACATCATTCATTCAGCATTACATTTGATAGTACTTAGATAACTTAGTGATCGTCTGGTATCATATTTGCGTAAGTTGTAATTACTTAAATCTTGATATTCTTCTATCAAATATATACTTCGCAGTTGTAGGAATTACCTTTTGAAATTCCGTGAGTTAGCTATATGGTCTAAAACAAGGGGTTGAAAGTTTAACAGTCATATCGGTCAACAACTTACATGTTATTGACGAAAATCTGATTACGGTTATTGTACAAACTTTACTTATTCGTATCAATCACAAAATTATGAGTTGATTTCTTCCTGCCACACTGTTTCATAATTTTATCTTAGTAATAAAAATTTGAATGTATACAGAACATTTTATCATACTTGACATTTCAACACCATTTTGCTTGGTTTCAAAATGAAATTTGTTCTAAATCGTCTGTTAAGCATTATTTCTACACACACACACACACACTCACCAGCACAATCATACACTAATCTATTGATTGATTAACCAATCAATACATGCATTATAAAGTTATGAAACATAATACTTATGCCAAATATACTTCTCTCTACGTTTTACTAACATAGATACAAGATACATTTTCACTTCTATGAATAAATATACAAGCATAGATGTTGTATAAACTGTACTCTAGTTGTACAATAAAACAAACAATTGAATAAATCTTTAGAATAAACAATACTTTACTACTATCTATTAGTATAATAGTAGTATTAGTAAGAGTAATATAAGTCAATTGTATTCATAAAAAGAGAAAAAGATTTTAAAATACTAAAACTAATGACTACTAACTTAATACAATACTACAATCAAACAGTTGCTATGAAGAATAGTATAATATATTTATAAAGTAATTATTATAATAAAATTGCTTAAAGGTATATTTTGTAATGTTGTGTAATTTGTATTTTCTGCAGAGTATATGTGTAGATACAAGTGTATGTAGTCCACTGAAAATGAATGTACATCTTCAATATATACATATATGTAGATCAATAAATTTATTGACTAACTTCCAATTCCAATGATTACTAAATCATTGTAGTGAGTAGTGCATGATATGTGAATGCATATACAAGTATACCTTCATAGATGAGCATATTGTCTATACATGTATGTATATCATAAGTATCAGGTATAGTTTTGATTATTATTTTACATAGTAAGAAACAGTAAAGTTTCTACCGTAATAATAATAATAACTATTAATAATATTGACATGAAGGTAGTTTTTCATTCTCGACTAACATAAAGTATTTGCTTAATGAAAAGTAAAAAAACCATCGATTCAATGTTAGTAACTAAATATATCACTTATTCGCATGAAAAAAAACAAAACAGTAAATGTATTTTAATTAAAGACAATATTTATTTGTATTGTATATACTAATAACTAGTTAGTATTTAAGTAGTATTTTTTTTATTTGTAAGATAAAGAAAAATAATTGACATTTTCCTTTATTTGATTAACATAACACAATTGAATTGTATGAAATTTGACTGATTCTTAAGAAATAAAGAATGAGTGAATAAATGAGAGAAAATATTATAGCCAAATTTGAATTACATAATCAAAAGTTTTATGCTAAATTTTGTTAACTTATATTTTAATATTATTGGTTAGTGTAAATCAACCGACTTCATATATTCTGTATGGAATCTTATGATAACAACTGGATTGAATATTGTTTCAGTTGGATTGTGATTATCAAATAAGATCCAAGATGCGTCGGCAATTTGCTCAGGATGCACATATTTCAACAGAGACTGATCGATTTCAATTCATGACAAATCAATCGGAAGGTTCAAATACATTCTCATTATGGAATCAATACGAACTTTCCATTAGAAAGTTCTCTTGGCAACATACACATACATAAGCACACTTAAGACATTAAATATACCATAGGAACTGAAATATGGATATCTGTTTTCTTGAAAATTGTCTATAGTATTAGTATATCACTATAAGTTATAAAGGTGGAATTTTTTAATACAGATTCTTGTCTATCTGAAATATTCATGAAAACATATATTCATAAAGTAGAATTCAACTTATTTCTCATGTATAATCTGATACTACTATATTAGAAATATTTAAAACAAATAATAATTTATGACAATTACCGAAAAGAGATTCTTGTTTTGGTAATTTTAAAAAGATAACTTGTCTATTTAAACATCAGTGGGAAAACAATCGGAGCGTTTTGATTTTAGAAATCTCAAAAAGTCTTTTAGTGTAGATTTTGAACACAACAACTTGTTTTAAATGTTAATCAGTTGGGATCAGGCTCAATAGTCTAATGGTAAAGAGTTCACTATATAGCCGTAAGGTCTTGGGTTTAATCCTTGATTTGATCGTGGATGTGCACTGCTGAAGAGTCCCATACTATGATCAAACAGCTGTCCAATGCTTCTTGGTGATCAATAGTTATCTAATTCAACTTAGTTCGTGATATCACATTGAGACTATAGCATTAGTTACGAAACTCCAGTATCCTTAGAATCAAGTCTAAACTGGTTAAGTTATTTAATACTGATGTTGATATAGCTACTTACAAATGTTATCAGTAAATTATTTTATGTACTCAACCATCTACTTATTGAATGTAAAGCGACGATAAGTAATCATCCCTTCTATAACTCATAACTATCTATTAATGGTATCTTAGAGTCACAAACTGTTATTTCCTATATATTTATTAACGGCATTTGAAAAAGTCATCAAAATATGAATAAATTTTTATTAAAACTTCTCTCAATAGTGAACTTTTCACTGCAAAATAAGTAGATAATTAGAGTCTAAAAACTTAATCCATTCGAGATGATATAAAGTTATTGAAGCTTAATAGTATTCATTAAATTAATGAAATAACAATATCTGATATTCTGTTTGTTTTTGCTTTCTTCTCAACATTAATTCTTTTACACTTAACCATATGATTCATTACCTGTGAATTCTAATTCCAAAGCCAGAGGGTCTTGGGTTCGATCCCCAACAGGGTCGTTGATGCGCACCGCTGAGGAGTCCCATACTAGGACGAAACAGCTATCCAGTGCTTCCAGGTGATTAATGGTTGTCTGATTCAGATCAATTCGTGATATCAGCATTGACTAATTCTTATTCTATTAACTAATTTCTATATAAATTCAATGCATAATAATAACAGTTTACTTCGATTAAATGACTCTTTTGTTTTTTTAGTATTATAACATTGTATCTACACCCTGTTTTTTTCTGCATAAGCATTATGTAACAAGACATTTTTCGCATTCTTACTCTTTCCTAAAATGTGATAATGTCATTATTGACAATCAAACATTTCTTCAATGATACGTATGTATGAAATATTCAGTCAAAATATGTCATAAACAGATACATATTCTTTTCTTTTATATAATTCACATTACACATTACATAACATAAATTCAATTTCATTAGAATTAATTGAATATGAAATTACTATCATTGTTAATATGTTTCGTTAAAAAAAATATTTAAAATATGTTTTTGTTAATTATTTATATGTAATAGTTTGTTTGAATTAACTGCGTTGTTTGACATTAAGGTCAAAAATGTAACGTATTATTTATTTAAATAATATTTGATGAATGACAATAATTAACGTTAATTTATTGTATTGTAACTAATTGTTGTTATTTCTTACTTTAATGTATTTCATAGTGATATTTATTCATTGAAAGTAATGAAAGTAATTGTGAGTTTTTTTTTCTGTCATTTCTACTAAAGTATCAGAGGTATTCTGTATTATATTTTATTGTTTTATTTGATTAAATTAATCATAGATTGATGTTGATTGGGGTACTAGTGAAAACCAGAGAACACTGGACTGTTGTTTCGTTTTAGTGTGGGACTCTTCAGCAGTGCGTACCCTGTATTTTACCCCATGGACTCCAGGTTAGCAAACGACCAACCCTCTGCACTAATTGCCTAACATTCAATGGTAGAATTTTTCACTTCTATCAATTTGTGATATAGCGTGATGATCAATGGATAAAGTATAACTGACGGTCTAAATAAAACATAATACTTCAGAGATTCATTATTTTTTAGTATAAGAAATAGCCGTTATTTACAACTGATAATCAACTAAGAATGAGAGTGTACAATTTGACGTTATTTAGTGTAATTCCATTTTATGTAAAATGAAATCTCTCAATAATGAAATAGACTTGTTTGTTCCATTAGACAGTATTTAGCAGAATTCATCATTAGAAAACTACAATATTTTTTGCTATATTCCATATAAGTATATTCAAAAGGGATCATATCATGATAGTTTTTAGTTGGTAGATACAAAATAAACTACTTCGGTGAATGGTTTTTCTTTATATGTGTTTTGCATAATCCATTTGTAATATTTGTGAAAGCTGTTTGTTGCTTATTACTTGAATTCAAAACACCATTCACATACCTTTGTAACATTCGGTAGATATGTCAGGCGATTTATTTAGCTTTATGCTAAACTTTGTGCAGCCTGCCATGTTAATGCAGTGACCAAAGTTTACTATAAGTGTCTGTAATATGACTATGGAAAGAAGATCAATTTTATATGTGACACTGAAATCAAAAATACTACCCAAACAACAATTTTGACAAATTACATAGTTTAAATAAATATATGGCCATTTTTTTAAGTATTGTAATAAACAGAAGGAATTAGAGCCTGTGTTAAGATATCCTACTGCATAATAATGCAAATCTCTTTTGTAGAATGTTTGAATTATACCTTGTGGAAAAGGAGAATACAATTTTAGTAAGAAACTATCAACCTTCATTGTGATTTGCTCTCACAAAATGGTTTGAGTTCGACAACCACTGAAATTCAAGAAGTACTAGACACCTGTTTTATCCTGGAAGGGACTATTTAACTATGCTTATTAATTTTTAAATGGCCAAGATAAATTGGGTGATATCTAAGACAAATTCCAAACTTTGATGATTGCAACATCTGTTGAGTAACAACATTACAAAAGCTGTTAGTATCAAACAGTCTATACATAGAATTTAGTGTCGTCTATGTTAAAACTTAGGAGAGAGGTGAACTAGGATAAATCAAGCCAAAATGTGCTCTCATTCCATTAGATATTTAACGATTCATCTTCTACGTGTCACTAGAAACAGACTAACTGGTTGGGAATGGTGTGATATTTGCAATCAACGGCCAAATACACTGAATGCCATGACTCAGAACCGGTAACAGTAACATAAGTTAATTCATTATTTATCGTCCTCTAGTTTTCAAGTTCAGTTATTCTTTCGCACAAACCTTTACCTTATTCGCTCCCTCCTATTATCCTCTTGTCATATTATCCTTGTATAATTGATCTTATTGTGCTAATATGGTATAACGACTTTGGCCAAGTTCTACGTTATACATGATTGCATGACTGACTGGCAGTATAACGTAAAGATTATCCACTATTATAGTTCAAATGAAATCTATGTAATTGAAGAGATTCATTCATATTCGATATAACATAGTAATACAAACAGTATATTAGTTTAAATAGAGTTTTAACAAGTCAATCTATTATTATTTTCATCTTTAATTTTATTAAAATAAAATAATATGAAATTTGTAAATATAGTTTGATTGTTTTAAACTTGATTCTTTTTAATCTTAAAATACTAATCGTCTGATGACCTTCATAGATGAAACTGTATAAGTTTTCGTGGTTGTTTAAAACGAAAGAAAAATTACATAATTACTTTGATTAACTATTTAGTACATAAGTAGCTTTTGTTTATAGACATTGCATTCGTTGTGATTAGAATGTAGACAGAAAGTTTGACTGACTGACAAAAGGATTATTTTCAAAGTATACTGCATACTTGTAAACAGCATACTTTGTATTTTGTTGTCTGTCACGAATTGGTCATGTTTGTATAATACGGAAAATGAGGAAACACTAAATAGTTGTCTTACCGGACAGCTGTATGGGACTTAGCAGGGATAACCTTTGATTCAATGAAGGAATAAAACCTAAGATCATCAGATCTGGTGGCAGACATCTAAACATTAGAATTACTAGGCCCTTTGTTTAGTGGTAAAGCCCCCACTTCAATCAGTTTGTGATCAGTCAGTGACATTCGTGACAACTGTCTCACCTAAACTCAAATATAATAATCGGCTACCTACTGACTAACTTCAAGAGATTCTTGAAATTATAATGAAATGGCGTAACTGATGAAGTTCAGACTTTACGAGAGTAAGATGGTTAACTCCAATGGCAGTGACTAATATTACTGTTATATCACATATTGATCAAAGTGGAAGCTCTGCTGTTGAATATGGGCCTAGTGGTATTGACTGTTAAGCATTAGTCGCCAGACCTGTGCTTGACCCCCTAGCAATATCAGGGGTTGGATTTGTAAGGGTTTTATGTTAGGATTGTTCAGTGTTCCCTGATTTCGAATGGTGCCGAAACGAGATCACTCTATGAACAAATAACAAAATTAAATACCGATCTCTATAAAGCAACTTTAACATATTCTATAACTAAGAAATTTTATTCACATTAAATGAGATAGTTGATACTTCATAGTGATGAGAAACAACTCTAATACTGTCAACAGATACATATATTGCAACTTATTATTGTATAGTGCTGATATATATAAGTGGTGTTTTTCTTTGAAACGAAATCTAATCTTATTATTCCGTGATCACTAACTCTGATGATTTATTGTATATCACTAAGTAATTTGAATCACTAAGAGCATAACCGCTCACTATTTGTAATGTACCTGTACAATCTTTTTAAATTCTCATATTCATTCAGAATAGATTTAACCATTTATGTGAATAGTTAAAAAGGATTAACTTTGCATCACTTATCAAATCTAATGATAATTAAATGAACAAGATGTTTATCTGTTAAGTAACTAGTTAATTTAGTACAACCACCTTGATGATTACGAAAAATAGTCTAGTTAACTGTAGGCAAGACTCCAACAGTTAGACAATAATCATAGTTAGACTTAATTTATAAAGAAATCAGATATTATTAATCACAAGTGAGAAACTTAAAACTACAGTGTTTAGATTATCTATTAAGAATGCTGAAAAATATAACATCATTTGATAAAGGAGGTTATTGTCAAAGATAATAACAAAAGTATTTACAGCAATTTGTTGTTTGTTGAATGGTTGAAGCCAACTAGTAAAACAGTAAAAAATTTCCTACAATCATGTATAAACTAGTATTCATTCATAAACAAGAACAGATGGTATTCAGTATCACATTTACTTCATAAACTACAATTGTGATGTATTATTCTAATATCATTAAAAATCTTATCAAACAATATACAAAACATTTAATTAGAAACAGTTGGTGACAGATTCATACTGAAAACTGAACTTTAGTACTTTATTAACAATCTCAATGAAATACTATTAGGATTTATATTGATTAACTGTTTTATCATGTATATCGATTTTTGATCATTTAATGCATATTCAATGAATATCTAGTCAATACTGTTACAATTAGTATGTACACAATAGATAATTCTATGTATATACTCTGGCGGAGGGGGGAAGGAAACTAACGTTTTTGTACCGAAATTTTCTCAAATATAAACACAATAGGGTGTAATTTCAAGTGGTAAAAATAAATTTAAGTATCTTTTTAAAAAAAATAACATGAAAATGAAACTTAGAATAATTACAATTATATTGATTACCGACAAGTGTCGTTTGTTCTTCTAATTAATTTACAATAGTCATAGAAATGTACATAGAAATAATTTAAAATAAAGTAAATGAATAAATTGTATTTTATTAAGAAAATGTAACTATGTAGAGTTCAACCAAGTAGAGTGTGAAATGATTACCCACTGATGGTAATGGATGAGATCATGTAAATCTATCTACTGAAGTTAAAAATAACCATTAGATGCTAGCTAAATGGTCTAATGGCTAAGTGTTTACTGCTTAACATAAATGCCATGCATTTTAACTCTCTAGTATGGTAGTGGATGCATCCTAGTAAAAAAAATCCTATACCTGAACTGAATAAATATTCATTACTTTATAGTTTCAAATGATTGTCGAACTGAAGTCAATTTATGATATTGAATTAATTGAATTTTATAAAATAAACGTGACTAAATGCTAATAGAATCAGTGATATTATAAAAATAAACAAAAATGTTACATATGCTAGTCTAACTGGTAACATCGAATAAAATAACTTCAATAAATGTCATCGTCAAAATATATATTAATCCGATTGGTTAATTCATTAATGTAATAACATGAATAAGATACTTTGTTTTTTTTTTTCAGGAAGACAAAAGACAGCGATACAATTCAAATTTGTTGAATGTAAGTCATTTTATTATAGTGCCAAAAATGTTACTACCTAATAGTTACTTAACACATAACACTAGTAAAAGTTTACTTTCTTTAGTTGAATGGTGATATCAGTATGCATTCAGAATTTGTTATCACTGAGGTATCCAAATAGTAATTAGTCTCTTACAGAACTAAGCAATGAATACAAAATAGAAATTTGTAATGAATATTACATCGTTTAGATTATAAATCGGATAAAAGATTTTCATGAAACGACCGACTATTTGTCAAGAACTACCATTGAAGCGTTATTTACAATCATTTACCGATTGTCTTCATCTATTTAATACTTATTGTTGTATCATTATCATAATTAAGATTAAATACTTTCTGCTATTAATGATGTTATTTAATTGTAAAACTTTCATTGTAATTTTAAATATGTTCATATAGATATAAGTTATCCATTCATTCATTCTTCAAGCCTAGTTATTGGTTGTATTCGTCACGTACTGAAGTTGATTGGGTACCGATAGAAACTATAAAGTACTTAACAGCTATTTCTTCTTAGCGTGGAACTCCTTAGCAGTGTGCACTCTTGATTTTTATCAATTAATCCCAGGATTTTAGTTTTGCTTAACCAGTATTAATATGTGACTAATAGAAGTGACTAGACTTAACCCCTTGATATCTTCATAAAGCCACCCAGTTTATTTGACAATTGTTAAATACGTTTATACTAATGCTGATTGTTTGTGATAAGTAATCCTTGTCAGTATCAATTCAACTCCTCATATCCTGGCTTCTTTATTATTGTTATTATTATTATTATTATCAATTTGTAGTGTGTATATCATTATGTTAAATACCAACTAATTGTAGACAGATTGACTTATTTGAATTAATCTCTTCTGTGTACTTTTACTGGTTATGTAATTAATCAGTGCATCATTACTTTTACTTTCTTTTTAACCTAAAATAAAGTTTTAAGCCTATACCTTGTTTTCATATATCACTTTATTAAATTTACTTTACAAATGATATTTGTGTCCTTAACATCAATTCATTTTGTTTCGTCATATACAATCACTTAATATTTACAATTAGTTTATTTGACAATAGAAAGTAGAAATGAACAATAATACGATTCCCTGTACTTAGTCAAGGAAAAGAATTGCTGAGCACCACTATACTAAGATTAAACGATTGTCCATTACTCCCTACTTTCAGTGTTATCCAACAAGCATTATTCTTTGTCGAATGCAAACAACCGACCCTAATATGTCTCTCCACAAAATCACCTTATTTTAATCACAGTAACCATCACATCAGTGACTAACTTCAGGATATTCCTAAATCTCTAGTAAAAAGCCGTGACTAGACTTGCCGAAAGTGAGGTGACTATCACCAATGACACTCAATGATAATCTCTTTGTATTACAAATTTATAGAAGTAGGACGCCAGAGCATTTATAATAGCTTCAAAATTTTCTTAATCATAATTGGTTTAAATATTGAATAAACATTTCATCTAACACTAAGATATTTTCAAAGTTATAACTACCGGATCAGGAAGTCCTAATGAATAACCTTAGGAGAATAACAGTTCGAATGAAATAATTCGACATCTTCATTTAGGTGTATTACTTTACTTAACTTACAAGAATAAATGTCAGTAAAATTAATAAGTTATTACTAAATCACTGTTCTAATAAGGTGTAGAAGTTAGGTCAATCAAAATCACTTTATACTACCAATAATCTTATAGTCAACATATGTTGTTAACTAGATGATACTCATAGTACATTTTGTTGCATACTACCCCTTCACTTACCCCCCCCCACGCCTCTACTTTGCAACGATTAGTTTAGATGCTCCATAACCTCATAGATATGTAAATGTATGCTTAACTCAGACATACTCATGATTTGAAATTAGAATAAGCTTGTATATTCCAGTTGATTTGTAATGGACTGAAATTAGTCAGCCTCTGTTGCCATATGTGTATCAGGAGCGGATTGCCTCAATATAGCGATAGTACACAAATAATATTTAAGTTGAATTGTGACTGGCAAGTGGGATTCAAGACGCGTTGCATCCTATTTGTACGCATTGCACAAGTGTGATTGTCTGGATACAGTAGTCTAGTGGTGAACGCTGTGGCGTTCGGCACAAAGTGTACTGAGTTTGAATCCCAGTGTGAAGATCAACACTGAAATGCAGATAAATCCAGCTGATGAGTCCAAAATAGAACGAAACGCTCGTCTTGGATTCCATTTGTCAGTCACAATCCAATTTACATATATTCATGATTTGATTTCACAATTTTGTTTGTTATTGAAACATCATTTTAATTCATGTGTGACTAGTTTACTGATTAATTTATATAGATACATGTTAAATTTACATAAATCTATGGATTTAATTAATTATTTTGATACAGACGGTACTGGCAAACAGAATATGATCTAAATTCAACATTGAATACTTTCAATGAATCATCTCACTAAAATTTCAAAAAGAAAAATCTAAGTAAAACAATGATATAATCGTTTCTATGATAAAATATAACTATCTGAGTAAGGCATGAATAATAACTGTAGTAGAAGAATGAATGAATTCATGTTTAGTTCATGGTTTCTTATCACTTGAATACAATCTAGATTTAATTATATTCATTACAAATAAAACGGTGATACATACTTTAGATAAGAAAAACTTGAAGCAGTTTAAGTTGACATGTAGATGTGAATCAATCAGAAGAAAATATCATAACTTCATCTGAATTAGAACGTCATTAACTCAGTTATTCATTCATATGCCAACTATAAGAAGATTCTAGAGGATAAAACTGATGAGAACATGGATACAAAACCAAGTTATGTAATATTGAATACAGGTAAAGAATAGTGATTTCAAAGCAATGCTTAAATAAGAAGAATCGAAAATTATGAAAAATGTTACGTAACCGAATCATAAGGCTAAAGATATAAAGGTAAAGTAAGGTTTACTACGGTTTCTTTTGTAAGGATAAAATGGGCTCAAATCATTTCATGACAATTGTTTGCCTATTTATTGATTATTTTGAAAGATGTTGAGACATCAGCAGTATTTCCAGTAAAACTTGAAGTACTCTCACTAGCTTTATTGTATAGAATTTTCTTGTAGTTGGCATATGAATGAATAACTGAGTTAATGACGTTCTAATTCAGATGAAGTTATGATATTTTCTTCTGATTGATTCACATCTACATGTCAACTTATACTCCTTCAAGTTTTTCTTATCTAAAGTATGTATCATCGTTTTATTTGTAATGAATATAATTAAATCTAGATTGTATTCAGGTGATGAGAAACCATGAACTAAACATGAATTTATGCATTCTTTTACAACAATTATTGTTCTTGCAATTCTAAAACAGAACAGCAGTCAACTGTAAGAAATTTCTTGAGAAACCTATTTAACTGAATTTTTCGGTTCATAAATAACACTAATAATACCAATTTTGTATGGATTGCTTCAATGTGATCTAAAACAAGATCTGGAACAGATGAAAACCAAGTATAAATAGTTATAAGAAATTTCGTTTATTACATGTTCTCTTTAATTTTGTCTCGTTGAAAACAGTGTACCCTGTATTTATAGTTATTAACAAAGGATTGAACTAGTTACTGGCATGACCTTATCATCTATATTTCTGCTATCTACTATTCGTTGCTATGCAAATATATTTGACAATTGATGTATGTATCATACCTTTGGCCTCCTTATATTCTTTGAATGTTTACATAAATTTATGTAAACGAGAAATCCCATTATGAACAGTTTCCATTAATCTGTCTATACAGAGGTTTAATAATTTATATTCTTGAGAAAAGTATATAAATCTGTTTTTCTGGTTACCAAGATTGTACACAGAAATACGAACTCAGGTTTAAAATTTACATGCATATGTGCACCCACATATATAGGGAGGAGTAAGAGAACATTGCAATAAAGGGTGGAGGGGACATGCATCTAAGTAGTTTATAAAATAAATAATATCAAGTGATCTGAGAGAAGAGGGGAATAAAAACCTTATTCGTAGATCGAGTAATATATATTACTGATACAGACCATAAGATTGACCTAGTAGCAGCTTTTAAGGCTTTGTATAACAGTTATCATAAATGTATTCTCAAATTTATATAAGCACTAACCATTAAAAATTGTAAGGCTACTTTGAGTGTACAGAAAAAGTTTGTTACAACACCGAATCCTCCCTGGAAATTTTAATTATCACTATTATTATGGATAACCTTTTGATGGTGTGACAAATCCTTTCTAGCCTTCGCATATTTTTATTCTTCAGTTATCACATTACGATCATTCAATCTTTTATGTAACTTGATCTCTATTAGTTATCTATAGATATATATGTTTCGAGAAGTGCATGTGTGACCAGATTGTTCAAAATGTGTAAAGCAAATACATGACATTTTTTAGATCAACTCTGTCCTCTCACTATAATATTAAAATATAAAACACTTTATTTATATTTTCTACTTTACACTATAGAGTCAGATTTCAACTGGTTCAGTTTTTTTAATTTCTAAGGGGCTCAGGACTCCTATACTGGGACGAAACAGTTATTCAGTACTCCTTGGTTTTCACTGGTACCCTACCAGCATCAATCTGTGATGAATTTAATCAACTAAAATTTAGTAAAAAAAATCTGATGGAATCGAATCCACTATTGAATAGATATTCTCTTAACTAGTTTTTTCTAGTTTGTTTATGCCTGTAATCAATTGTTGTTAATCAATTCAATTTGAAGTATAGTTCAGGTATATTTGAATAATTAAAATTTTACTAATATTTTAACTAACATTCTAATTACAGTGGAACAACGTAACAACATCTCTTTTCTAGATGTTTTATCAATAAAATGATCAAAGAATGGTGTAGTAAAAGGAAAAATTTACTAAAAATGTTCAACTGGATAGTATGCACACTTCTGTACCAATAAGCTAGAAAAGAAACTTGGTAAATACTTTGACATATTTCGATAAGGCAATATACTCTGATGATACTATTAATGAGTAGTTGCATGATATTCATAATCTACCTGGTAATATTAATTACCCAATAAAACTTGTTAATGAACATATCCGCCTAACGGAAACAAAAACAAAACGTATCTCAATAAATTTTCCAAAGAAACCCTTATATCTTTAGATCCACTTGAAGATTAGTATTGAAAGAATAATGTTAACACAACAACTGAAAAAAAGAAGCTAAATTAATCATTTAGTGCAGCTGATTTGAAAGTACTATTTTACGACCGATCCATAATGTCGACTACAAGCAAAGAGAGACTGACTCAATTCTCCGCATCTATGAATATTTACAAATTCAACTACACTTGTGGAACTAATTTTACTTAACGTACAATTTGGTGAGTCCGCCATTATATTACTGAGCACCAAGTGTGTTGATTGATGTAGGGACAATTAAGAATAGTTAAAAGTTTGATTCTTGACCATATAATCAACAATGGGCATCATATGTAGATTTTGTTACAAACTTCAAAATTATTCGACTTTTCCCTTGTAATATACAATATGGTTGACAAATTTTTTCCAACAGCGGAAGTTACCGAGATTCATATACATATACCGGATGTTTGTGTAAAAAAGAAATATGTACAACCACTTTTCATATTATGATTATGTCTATACCCTCAATGATAAAACCATTACAATTGAACACTGCTGATATGGTGCATCGTACAGGTCCGTAGTGTATACACTTGCTGAATAGCTAATAGTTGTTTATTAACAGTGTATTCATCAAGTATAAATATGGAGGTTTGTCAATCAACAATATATACTTATGTATCAGTTTGATTGCTTGTTTTGCATTATACATGACAATAACTGAATGACCGGCAGGACAGACTGTATACTGTCTGAAATAGCGAATTAACCAAAAAAAATAGGTTAACTGAAAAATCCTATGAAGGAGTAGAGATAATCTTCTGCTTTTTATATACACACTCACGTTTCAGTATAGCGAGTGCAAATTCTTCCACGTTAATCTGCATCAGATTTTACCAACTAGATGATTGACGATATTTCTAACACCTTAAGGTCATTCGTTCTTCTACTGTGGTAAGTGTTAACATATTTACTAAAAATTAGCAAACATATGCTTATAATTGTTATAATTGTATGTTCTATTTTAAAGCCTTTGTCCGCAGAGTGACAAATGAACTATTAAAAGAACATGCAATCTGGTAGTAGATCGTATGTAGTTCCTATTAGAAAACAGTCTAAAACCATCTGTAAAACACTAATTATTTATGATTCTAAACATTCTGTTTCTATAAACATAACAAGTGAAGATTAGTATTTTGTTGAAGTTATTGACGTTCTTTGAAACATCATGAATTGCATAGACTTCAATAATGTGTATCGTTATCAAATATTTCTAACTTCAGTAATATGTATTTAAGTGACATAATCATGTACTGCAATCATGTGACTATCAACATACTTCTGATGCAATTCTCTTAGACAGGGTTTTGAATCATTCCCATTAATAGGCAACATGACGTCCATAGTTCAGTCGAGATAAATTACATTTAACAGAAGCAAAAAGTTATGTGTGTTAAGTAACATGTTATTACTAATTTTCATATTAAATAAACTGTTATGTAGTTTTAGTGTATTTTGACAGTGTATGATGAGCTGTACATTCAAATGAGTTACACCTAAACTATTCGATTATACTTTAACCATCGGAATAGAAAATGGTATTCATGAGCTGTGAGTTGAATACTATGACAGTAAGATGGTATCAGATAGTTTGTGTATGATTCTAGACATTGTAGTTATTAATTTTTACAATATCGGAGAATACTTTGCATAGTTACTGATATTTTTACATATCGATATTTAAATTATGTGTGACGTATATTACTTATATGTACTGTTTAGTAACAAAAGTAGTAGTAGTACTACTACACAAATAGCAGTATATTTATTAGCAGTATCATTAGATCGCTTTCATATGATATCATTATGCATTTCGTAAGCATATTTAATAACGTGTATAATAGAACAAAACATTCAATCACATGCGTAACATTTCAGTATCTTCATTTCAAAGTGACATACAGATTTATTCATTGAAATTTCAATCTCAAAAAGACATGCCGACTGTTTGATTTAAGTAGATATTACTTGGTTTATAGTGTAGGTAATCATTCAATAGAATAAAAGAATAGTTATGTAAAAAGCAGTTTTGATATTAGAAACGATTGTATTTATATTCGTCTATTTAAAGAAGGGATTAATGATGAAAAAGGAAAAAGAAAACAATCAGAAGATTCAATCATGAATCGTAACAGGGTAAGGAAATGATCTACTTTCATACTATTTACTAGTAGTATGTTATCTTATAATCTTTTTAGCTGCCTAACAGATATTAGGGATGCATTGCTAACAAACCAGAAAGAACTCATATTCTTTAAGGCTGGTTGTAAACAATGTAGGGTGTTGGCAAGTTATAGAGTAAATGAAAAATATTTACATCAAAAGTTTGAGAAAACTTAGTCAATTTAGATAATTGTTCAAGCATTTCGATGACAATAATTAACTATATGACGTAATAAGAAACAAACAGGTAATAAATCATTTTATTTTATTGGCTTCTTATCAACTGCTTACAGCTTGTAGTATTTAAAAACCAAAATTATGTATAGAAAAGTTTGGTTGGTTATTCAATCTATCAAGATGACTGATAAGTAGTCGATGTGTAATTCGATGAAGCTATAAACTTTGTGTGGTTAAAATAACTGAGTGATGGAATTTTAGTCAGTATATTAATATTTCACTCATTGTATTTCATCTTCTTCAAATTTTCGATTATTTCAATCATGTCACTTTAATTCTTCCAATTTCATAATATTGCTATTAACTTATTTATATGAATCCACGTTATTTGTAGTTATCATTAACATAAATTTAGCCACTCTATTATGTAATCAGGTAATTTTCAACTGTACAATTCCCTGATACTGTTACACAGCACACATTTGCAACATGATTTTAATCTTATTTACGTTACTTGAATCTTTGTTCCACCATGGTGATACATACCATATTCCATTTTATACATGGTTGGTTGGTTGGTTAAACAATGAAATTAAGTCAATTCACATATTAACTTGTTTAATCATCTGTTCTTGCCGTTTTCAGATTGATATAATGCATTATGTGTATGAAAAATATCACTTTAAAGAGTGATAAAAATTTTCGTGTAACTAACTTTATGATTCTTAGATGAAATGAGGTTTTATTCGGAGGAAGGGAGTAGTCAGTAGGAAACCGTCGAATGACGTTAAGTAATATTTGGCACTAACTATTAATGCCCATCTGTAATCTTGCAGGAAATGATGCTCTTTAACAGATTTGATTCTGAGTCAAAGAGTTTTGTGGTTATCAACGGGGTTTCTGTTTGAATGATATGTACTCATTAATTGATCGATGAGTAGTATTGACCAGCAAAATGTTTGAAAAATCATTTATAGTGCTGGTTGAATTGTGTCTCACATGATATTTGGTTGTAAAATGACATAGCCAGAAGTATAATTATGAAACAATCTTATATGTCAATCCTACTCTGTATAAGTATACATTGTTTTATTGAACTAATCAATACATAGTCTATTATAAAGCAATTGCAGCCTGCTAAGGACAAACACTATTGTTCATCATTAACAATACCACGAAGAAAGACGTATTCAAATCAATGCTTAAATACTTCACATTTTTGATCAATACGTTCTCAGAATCACAAAAACTTTCAGAGTAGATAAATATGAACTAACTTTAGTTAGTATATTTGAATTTGCACTACAAACACTTTAGCTGTTAACCGTTTACGTATGTACAATCATTAACCATTTTTTCAAGTAGTTATTATATAAATGTTACAATCGTTAAACCTTTGTATATGGAATATGCTAGATAGAAGACGTTATGTATTATGAATGTGGTTGTGAACTTAGAGTAATGTCATTTCATCACAATCATTCTGACATCGCATATCTTTCAAATACACTTTATCGTACTAGTCTGAAAAACTATGTGTAAAACACATACGTATACAGTCAAATACACAACACTCAAGAAAACTTATATACTTTTTATTACTTCAATATAATGATGAAATAATAAATGACAGTGTGGGGTGTCACCAGACAGTACATAATTTAAAAGTAAAACTTTACAGAAATTTTGATAGATTTGTAATTATAGCTCTTGGTAGCATGGACACAATGTATCGTTAATAAACAGGTTCTGCGAAAAGATCTTTTCGTAGTTTCGTCAATTTTCTCAATTTGTTATTCATACTAAACAATTATGCTTTTTATTTATTCTCATTAGAATACAGGAAACTTTATATGCCAAACTTTCAATCTTGTTTATCAGACTGATTTAATCTCACACTTATTTCATTAGTCATTGTGATCCATTGGTTTCATTAATAAATGACGATAAATTCTAAGAGTATACCAAATCACTGGCTTAAATTTTAATTGGGTTTTCTCTATTCCGTATTCTCTTACAGTTAATTATCTTCGATCTTTGTTAAATTATTTTCTATTAATATGTAAGCTTACCAACAGTTAAGCATTACAGTATGATTTCTGATGGACTATAAGTTATGAAAACAAATAAACATGAAACCCTTTCTTGTTATCTATAATACAATTTATACAGATAAGTTACTTGACAACACATTACCCAATTGTTTTGAATATTAATGGTTTATTTAATTTATAAAAAAAAAGTGAACATATACTTTATTATACTGGTTACCATTAAGTGAATAAAATATAATGAATATATATTACGTAATAATATTATACCATAACAAAGTAATATCAATGGCTTACTTCAAGATTTTTGAGATAATCCGATAATTGAATTGTTTCAACACGAGTTTGACAAGTCATTGTATTGTTCGCTGTAGTATTAAAGTATCTCTAATTGATAACTTCAAATTTGATAGATTTCACAATAAAATCAAATAGTCAATAAGCAGTTGAATAGAATAGAAAAATTAATTATTTTTTAATATTTGCTAGTTTTTTTTTGGTTGTTTTTGGTTTTCTTTCAAACAAAGAAAAAGTATCTATTCAAAAGGAGAATTTTTACCAGTTTAATATTATCACAGAAATTAAAATGTTTACAATTAATGATGTTTTTTTCTTTTTTGATTTTGCTTTTTAATAGTTGAAAATATAAAATTCAATGTCTTCACTTAATATAGATGAGGAGTACAGTTAACTTGAAATTTCCTCATCATAAATTTATAATAAATACTTATGTAATATATTATACTGATTGAAATATTTTAAAGGTACATATATATACGACACTTACAGATGCATACATTAACAATTTAACGTATATATATACACATGTATATAGATATATGTATACTTTTACACAAGAATAACGAAATAGTAACCACAGTTTAATTTCTGTCTAAAATCAACTTTTGACAAAATAACAAAATAACTGACATAAATGTTGACAGATATTCAAATACGACAATTTATATGGTTTTTATGTAGAAATGAGTAGTTTCTATGTGTAAGGTATAATATATGAAAGCACAGTTAACAAATAATAATTATAATGAATATTACTATTATTATTAAGAATAATAGTAATAATAATATAATACTAAAGTAATATAGATGATCAATCAACGCAATGAAAACGAAAATTCAACCGAAGTAGATAATGCGTTGTTCAATCTAATTATTAACTGACAATTACTCTGAATTTATGGATAGAAACAAAATTGAATTGTTTAACTTGTGCTTATGACTGGATGAGTTAACATTTCACAAAATTCAATTTTAAACCAATCAATGAGTAGAATTTTTTCTACTTCTCTTTCTTCTTCTTATTATTTGGTGAATGTAATTAGAGTGACAAACAAATCATAAACGTATTGTGCTAGTTGGATAAGAAATATAATCAATGAAAAACCTATTCTCAGTGTAGACATATATATATGTATATATAGATATATGTGCAATGTAACTGACTCAATGGTACACAATCAAATTTTTCATAGTTATGTAGTATATTGAATACAATACACACTACACACTAATATGAAGTTATGTACACTCAAGCACAAATGAAATGAATAACAAATTCAATTATGATACATACTTTGAATATGAGTAAAGGTTGTTTTACTTTTGACACATACTTTATTTAATCATTGATTTGCATGTTTTAAGAACAATATACTATTTTAACAGTTTCATACTTTTTGTGCTGGTATACAAATGCTTGTGTACTTTATGCATAAAACATGCTGAATAGTAAAGTAATTGGCATGTACAAACATTCTTGCTGTTATTATTACTATTGAATTTGCATAGTTTATATGTTACACAACTGTCACAGATTATGTATACAGATACCTATACTTCATTGATAATAAAATGTATTCAGTATGTTAGTTCCGAATACAATAAAGCTAATAACGAGTTTAGTTTGAGTTGTAAAATTTGAATTATGATCTCAGTTTGTTGATAATCACATCTGTAGATACACAGATGTATATACACACTATTTAACTCAGCAAAACACTATTATATTTAAGTCTAAGGTCAATTGGTTACAATTAGCATAGACTGATTCAGTTTATTGATTATTACGCACACTGTAGGTTGTGAAGATTTTCACTTGTCTCCTTGACAAAAGTTAAATTTTTATGCTAATTTTGTTTTAGTTATTTATTTATATTTTGTTACTTAACCACAGAGAAGTGTGTCATAGACACTATACCTTAAGAAAAAAATGCAAAAAGTTAATATTTATTATGAACTGAAATCTCATGGGGTAAGAATGTTTACTAGTTGAATTCAGTGTTTTGTTGAACAAGTGTTCATTACTAATCCTTGTCTACTATCTTATATTACTAACATATTCTCTAAGTGTGATGTGTTAGTCTAGGATGAAATACTCTTCTGTTCAGTTGACTTTTTTACAAACTTCAAGCGTCTCATAAAAATAGTAGGTGGTGATTGAAGTTTCACAACACTGGTTGGCCTTAGTCAAATAACTAATCAAAACATGTAGGCAACAGGAAACTGCTTCGTCTCAGTTTAAAATTATTAAAGGAAAAACTCAGGTCATTTTAGCTTCGTGGCACCCTCATTAACTTTGGACTGATGACTTATCAATATTCAATGCTATTTGTAAGTGACTGTTTCACTTTCGATATTTTGTTAGGTCTGAGCAATATTCACGTGAAGTTGGACTATTGGTTGCCTGATGAGTGGGTATAAGTGATAAACCCGAGACTAGGATGGAACAACTGATTCAAATTTCTAGTTTACAATGTTTATCAGAGGTGAATCCGTCACATAGAACTTTAAGTGGAACAATTCCTACAGCATATCCATTTATTTACTTTTACATATGTCATAAATTACCTTTTATAAGAATTGCATTTAAACTGTATAGGTTATTAAGAAGCATGATTCACTTAAAAAATTATGAAGGTGATTGGGACAACATGTGAAGTGCTGATGATTAGAAGGGTAATTTATGGTAGGAACATTGAGTGGTTTTATTATGTGAATTATTTCAAATCACGAAAGATACTTTTGTCATTGTTTCAAAACGACAGATAGTCATAAAATATGGTTATCCAGGTGTTAAACCTAAGAGCTACAACTTTCCCAACCATCAATCAATGGATACACATACAACAAGCCACATTTTTAACAGGCATCAATAGTTCTGAGCGTGATTTTAACATTATGTCAATTTCTAAGCAGTTAGCATGTCAACAAATCATTCTTTGTTTAGTTATCATATCATATACAACAAGGTAATGAAGATGAAGTGCTGTTGAGACTGACTCGTGATATTTTTTATTACAGATTGATTTTAATTAGTCAGATGAGGAAGGGGTTATGAGACTATAATGTGATGATAAAAATGAATTGGTATCTTCCCGCTGATTTGTTATAGATTGAAATTGGTTAGTCTTTGTTGCTATATGGGCATCCTGAGCGATTTGCCTCGATTTAGCGATAAATCACAAGTATTGTTTAAGTTGGATTCCGCTAAGCAGTCACATTCCAACTTAAACTATAATGTGATGATCTTTAAAATATATTGTTATTGTTTAATATTATAATACGTGAGATTTATCCATGATCGGTTAAAAGACTGAAGCGGTCTAGATTGCACTATTAAATATTAACAGCCTACTTTGATTCTGTATAACTGTAAGCCTATTTCAAACAAATTTGGTGATTTATTTAAATTTCAAAGGATAAACCGTTTATCTAATAAAATTCTTATTGATTTAATTAAAGAAAAATATGGTTGTTCACTATATTGGTAGTGAACTGAGGTCAACTGGGCGTCTGTCAGTCATACATTGATAATGAGTCTGAAATTTAGTTAGTAAAAGTATTTTTTTGTAGTGGATCATTTAACTGGATGTGTCCTTAACTAATTTAAGTTTTTTCTTATGAGTGCCAAATTTTATTCAGTCATTTACAAAAGTTATAATGAAAACAGAACAGCGGTGAGCGCCTAATCTGAAGCTCCTTGTGCGGAATGTTGGATGCGCACTACACTAAAACAAAACAGCTATCTAGTGCTCAGTGGTTTTGATTGTTACCCTGCCAACATCAATCTGTGACATATTCAATCAACTAAATTACCAGTATCCACAAACTATAGCCATCTCAATTCTATTTGTAGTTGTTTTTGTTTGTCATGAATTATTTATTTTAATTTTGCTGTGATTTTATATCTCACTGAAGGACGAACATAATAATAACTGAGAATTAGAAGTGCTATAACAGAATATTCTGATATTAATTTGAAGTAGAGCTTAGAGAACCGAACACTGAATGTATGTTTTCTTGAACATAGTATCAACAGAACATAATGGATTGTATTACAAAACATGATGCAAAGGATAGATTTTAGTAAATTAAAACAAGGTTATGATTCAAAGGAATTAGATTTCATCTAAACCATCGTTTTTTTGCATTTGGATGTTTGTTCCACGATGTATTAATCACATAGGTCGGTAAACAGCTCTACAAAATACATTTAGACGTGTAAAATTAGCAGTTTGACTGCAATGTTAGAAACTGACGACAAAAGTCACCATGTAGTTGTCGAAAATGCGTATAATATTGTTAATTTGTCATGAGGCCCGTGATTCACAAACTACTGGTAATAGACAATTATTTTATTTTAGAGTAAAGAGTTTTAATTATTTTAAAACTGGTTACATCTTTTATCACTTAAAATAAAATCATAATCTAATATGAACTACCAAGCAATCATATCGCAACTGTTTGCCTACCAGTAAACGCTTAATTACTAAGAAGACTTATTAGACAATGAAAAGAAAGAAAGATCTTTTAGTTAGTGAATTCATTATTTCAACTTTTATATGAACGCTGAAGTCTACGTCGAAAACAACTGGCTAGAGCATAACAATATATAAACGATCAAAACTCGAAACAAATGTCCGTACACAGTTCAGGAATCAACCAATCATAGTTTCGATTCATTAACCACTTTTAACCAATGAGAAGTCAGTACTTATGACTTAATAGTTAGTCGGGAAAAAGTATTTATATTACAGGCGATATAAATATTTCACATAGTAAGTAAATCAGTCACACTTTTGTAAAGACGTTACCACAGTCAAATTACGGATAAGATGATAAAGCGATCCTTCTAAACGTTGTTAATTCGTTTTTCAAGGAATTCGAAGTAAAGACTGATTACAATATGCATTTCCCACCTTACAAAGGCAAAGGTTTATCCACAGGAGAAAGAACACCGCAGTGGTTTTGACAGTAAATCATATATATGTGGTTTCCACCGTAAATTTTGTTTTACTGAAGGTTTCTATAGGGACAGCAGAATATAAATAGTTACATTTTTTTAATGATCCAAAGATCAATTACCAAATAACAATATAAAGCATTGTAGATACTATTTACTGTATCATTCAGCTTATAATCCCATTTTTAACTTTAAATTCAAACCTTATAACAAATTTATAGTCATAAATACTAGTTCCGGCATTACACCAAGTTTTACCCTACCTTACTTTGCAGTTTACTTAGTTCTACAACACTTCCAAATTTAAGGAATATGATTGGGACTTAGGGCGAGAAACAGCATTCGTAAGAGAGATTAATCCTAATATTAATGATTTGCCTAAAATCCTGGTTTCAGCTAGAAGTAATAAACCCCATTGCTATATATAATCCATGCAATAAGTGCTGTTTCTCACCTTGAGTCCCAATAGTATTCGCAAACTTAAGTTCAGAAGTGTTGTAAGACTAAGCAAAGTGGGACAAAACGTGGGTTAAAATCGTGAAAAACTGTAACATGGAGAAACCAAATAGTGTCGCACAGCTCTGCGATTCTCATATATTTCGCTCAGTGTTTCACAGACGTTTTACCCGAAACTTTTGTGTGATTCAGTGCTAACCTTTTGCTTAACTGGGTTAGCACTAATTTTTAATATATTACATATTTTTTATCCTGAAAAAGACCCCAGCTCACTTATAACCTAACTTTAAACCAAATTCCTAATCTTTAACCTGAATGCTAATCGAAACCCTAATATGCTGTCTATGGCGTGTATTCTTAGTTCAAATTCGCGGCAACCTTAACGAAGATAACGCATCTTTCATTGGCTAACTACGAAACTTTTCTCAGTCGTTTAAGTAGCGCATTCGCTGTTTAATATATTACACTTCTAACAACAGACTGGTCGATGTATCAATTGACTTTTCTTACTATAATTTACATGTATTCGAATGATTAAAAAGATTAATGACATGTAGTCTTTTAGTCGTCTATTAGTAAAATGGGATTTAAATACCAGGTGTTCAGTTTCTTGATAAAAATCCACTTTTGGAAAACCATTAAAATGGTTAAAGTGTCCCAAATTCTTTTGTTAGCGTGCGCATTTAATTAACCATCACTTATTGTTATTTATCAATTCACTTTGACAGCCTGATTTTGGATACCTTCCATGTTATGTGGAGTATGATTTCATCACAGCACAAGTAAACTGAGTAGATTAATAACAAGAATACAAAAGTCAATATATTACGAAACCAAACAATACGAACATAACTGTTAATTTTCAATATAGTTCAGGTAAATCTATAGATGTAAACCATTGAACATTCTTGAATAGAAAATTTTACAGCAGTTATGTAGGTTGGGTGTTTTATAGGTGAAAGGCTATAAGTTACTGTTGCTTGTGTATATTAAATTATGAGTACGTTCAGTCCAGGTAATAGCATAATTTCTGTATGCCCGTAAATTCACGTATGTCACTTTGATTCTTACACACAAACAATATAATAGGTGAATAATTAAAGTCAGCAACGACAATTATGATAGGAATATATTTGAACTAATGTAAATTCAACATACAATCAAATCATCTATCTAGAAGGTTAAAAGTTCATTCTTGGTCATCAGGAAATTCAATTCTACCTTAAACATCCATGCTAATATATAATTGCACAATAGGCAAATTTAAGTGTTATGGGGGGGGGGGTGTAAATGCATTCATTACAATAGAATAAAACTATAAGTGAAGGTTAAAAGGTATCAGAATGAACTTCAAGTTAGATTGTAAATGAAGAAATAATCTACTTTCATTATCCTGTAAAATGACAATGGATAAAACAAACAAATATCTTTTATCAATGCAGATATCACGAATTAATCTGAATCAAACAACCATTGATCACCTGGAAGCACTGGACAGCCGCTTCGTCCTAGTATGGGACTCCTCAGCAGTGCGCATCCACGACACTATTGGGGATCGAACCCAGGACCCACTGGCTCCGCGACGAGCGCTTTACCGCTGGACCACTGAGCCGGCCCCTAATGGTTGATATTTCTAATTCAGTCAATCTTTTAAATAAAAGCGATTTAAATCATTTAGCTAATGCATGAAATATATTTCTAATTCAATACATAATTAGGCTTTATTATTACTATTATTATTATTATTATTATTATTATTATTATTATTATTATTCAATGGATACATAACTCATATCAGTTCATATCATGATCATGTGATTGTTTTGCTATTCATCAATCTTCAAAGTAAAGTTCATAGGCTTTAAATTTCTTCTTAATCAGTGTTCAATCGATGTAGATAGTTTTAGTGAATTTAATCTAAGTTTATTTAATTTTGTTGTTTGTACTTGTCACAGATGGAAATCAGCGAAGACCAAAGAGCAATCGAAAGAAATTTTGTTCTAGTGCAGGATTCTGTCAGGAAATCGAATTTAGAAGCTTCTTTTCTTGAGATTAACACTTAACTATCTACATAACTAGGCCAGAGTCCATTGATAGAATACCCACCACTGTCAATTTGTAACGATTATTGGCTTTGAAATATACTAAACATTTAAAACAATGAGCCTAATTAAAGTTTATCAAGCTTCTTTGATAAGTAATTATTGAGTATAAGTAAAAAATATGCACATGGATTTAACCAAATTGAAATGGAATTTTTCTTGAAAGTGATTCAATGTTTGATTCCATTAGACATTAAATGTTGCGGTAAATAACGCTAGAGTAAGCTAAGCTTCATAAAACGACTTATCTTGAGAAAAAAGCACTCAATTAATTCTAATCGTGCTTACAAACAGAAAGTAGGCAGAATAGCAGCAGACTTCTGTATCATACTAATGCATCCAATATTCGTGGTGTTGGCCCAAATTTATATACACCGAAAACAACTCGTGTTTCACCTGGTTAATGATTTATTGATATCAACTTTTTCATTTACTGCCTGTAATTTTCCTTGTCCTTGTTTTTTGCCGCAACCTATCGAAAATCCTTATGTCGTCTTGTTTGTTCTGCCTGTCATCTATGTGAACTTCTTGTCATTTTTGCAGCATGACATTTACATATTTACAAGAAAACCTTTAATGTTTAGCTTAGTGGTATTGTTTTCTTACATTATTCATCGGAACATTTAACCTCCTAGCAGTTTATTATTACTATCACCAGCATCATTATCGTGATTGGTAATTTTAGTAATCAATGTCGACTTTTGTCACTTCGTCTACATGTACGTAAGTTTCTCCTACACTCAATTATGTTATGACCCCTTCCTGGATTCATCTCATTCATCTATAAATGAAACTTATCACTATGATTATTAGTGCTTATTGAAATCAGATAATACTATGTGTGTTACACTGAACATTACATTTGCGAATTATTTCACTTATCCATACGATTTTGAGAGAATCCGAAAGAATCAGACCACGTAAAATGAGGCAATAATTTCACTTTATACTACATTGTTTATTGTTCTGGCTTGTCATTTGTGGAATTCAGTTATTTGTAAAATATATTGTGATAAGGTTGTTTGAAAGATCAACTGGCAATGTATTTTTCATGATTATTTTGATAGAAATTAACATATTACTCTGAAAAACAAATTTGCTATATTAAAATAATATATGGATTTTGGACTTGTTCAGTGTGTATTTCCTTTCAGTTTTTATAATGTTTTCAAGTACCTTATCATAAGATATAAGTATTTTGTAATATAATAGACAAAGTAGCAAGGGAATAGACATTGGTATTATTAGAAAATACTGCTGATATAATCTGAATAATTTTCTCATTATAATTTGATAGTGATTGATTTTTCCCATTGATTTGATAAGGATTGCAGTTGATCAATCTCTGTCGTTACATATGCCTGCTGGGCGGATTGCCTCAGTACAAATGAAGTATGATTGAAGTTTGATTGTTTATGGTAATTGGAAGCTAGGATGCGCGTTTCGTTCTACTTAGAACTCATTAGCTGAAGACATCCGACTCCCAGTGTTGATGCTTACAAAAAAAATCAAATTTAGTACTTTTTATATCTAATACAACCATTTTCGCCATTAGGCTGAATTATGTATACATACTCGCTGCACAAGTATAGCTGTCTGAATTCAAGTAGCTTAGTAGTGAACTATGTTAAGTTTAACATAAGACAAACTGAGTTTGAATCTTGTTGCAGGTTTATTCAGCTGATAAGTCCTAAATAAGATGTAATATGCAGCCTAGACTCCGTTTGCCAACCACAATCCAACTTGAATTATAATTCTTTCAATAGTTATTACTTTTCATTTTTATCACTTGTACCTTACATAGATTGTAAACATGTAATACAAAGTGATGCATGAATGAATGAATGAATGAAATCAGTTAATATTATGCATAGATCAATCATTGTTTGTCATTTATGTAATACAATTAAATATAATAAACAGACAACATAAAAGATGGAATTTACAATTAATGAATTTAATAAAAACTATTAAAAATTTCATTTATTCATCATTCAATTGTCAACAGTAACAACAAGAACAACAACAACTAGACAATTCACTGCATACCGTATTATGATACTGTAGTATTCTTTAGAAGACACTTATGATATTGTTTTTTAATAGAAGTATTTTCCGTATAAAACAATGTTACTTAATGATAAATTCCAACAAATTCTACTGTTGTATCATTAATTCAATCTTCATTTAATGTCAAATTTTTTTTTAAAATACTTATTTATTTAAATACTGTAATCAAAATGCATAGTAACATGAAAGCAGAAAATTATTATTATTTTTTAAATTTGTATAATTAAATAAATGAATTAATCAGTACATGCATAGTTTATATACGAATATTAGAAGTATTAACATTAAACATTCTTAAATCTTAAATATTTGACAATGTGATTAAGTCTGCTAGTATATTGATATACTAGATTGTATTACATTTAACTTTAAAATCAGTTTATTAGCTTGTGTATACAATCATTAACATATACTATTGTCGATGCATTAATTATTACCTGTTACTCCTTGTGGTGCATAGGCCCCCAATCAGGATTCTTTAAAAACCTCTATCGTCAAATTTCATTTCTAATTCTCCCAAAGTGCTATTCATTTTTTAAATGTCTGCCTTCGATTCCAGGCTACATGTATTCTTTGGTATTTATTTTTATTTTTTATTTTTGGTCTTGAGAATCCCAAGTTGGTGCTTGTTATGTGACGTAGTTTTATGAGTACTTCAATGTATGTTCTATCCACCTACAGCGACTTTTCCTGATTTCTTCCGCATTTAGGAATTGGTTTGTTCTCTGCTACAGAAGGTTGTTACTCATAGTGTTTAGCCAACGCATCCACAGTGTTCTGTGCAGACAACTATTTATATCTACCTGTGTTATTTGAATGATGCTTTTTGCTATTCTTCAAGTTTAACCTCCATACAGCATAACCAACTATCTTAATGTTTATACTGAAAATTCTGACTTGATGTTGGTTGACTCTGCTTGGAATCCTCCTAAGATTACTGCCGGTTCTCAAGTGCGGATAAATGGGGAGAGTTGGGCATGAGGTAATGTTAGGGATTCAGAATCCCCCAAAAATACAATTGTTCGTTTAACCAAGTTGTATCGATTTTTTGTAAGCTTGATTGCAAACTGTCATCACACTTATATGAGTTAATGGGAATCATACTCCGAGCACATTTTGCAACATTTAATTGAATTATTATGAATGTTGATATTTTCACTTTAATCAATAATCACCATGAATATATAAATATTTTATATATACGCGCATGAGTTGAATGTTTGTAATCCGTCTGCCAGGCTGTCTGTAGAACTAACACTACTTACTGATGTTGGACTTTTTCCTCTAGTTAGCGAGGCTGAGGCGCTGTGAAATAGCTTAGCTCACCTGTTGTTGTGTTGCTGGTCATACGTTTGCTAACAAGTATCAAGATATCTTCTTAATTCGCAAAGTTTCAACAAGTTAGAATCACCATCCCGATAAAAACAAACTTGTTAAAAGACGCTAGCCACAATATAATGCAACATGTTAGATTTATTTGAAAGAAAGCCAATAAAGTAACCTACTACATAATGAAATCATCATATAGTAGTTGGTTGACATGGATGTTCTGACCAAGTGATACATATAAACTAGTTTGTAAACTACCCTTTTCAACAGTTATTCCCCTATTATATACAAATCAAAGATAATGTCATTTGCGATGAATTACAAAATGTTTAATTTTACTTATTTATATTTGTCGTAGATTAATGTCAGTTAGGTACCGGTGAGAACTAGAAAGCATTTACCAACCGTTTCGTTATAGTATGGGACTCCCTAACGGTGTGTGAATTACCAGGAAATCAAAGCCAAGAACATCAAATCTCACAGCTTAGGCTTAACTATCTGTAGCACGGGGTATGAGTTTAATGGTCGAATTGTCAACATTCCCATTAATTTGTGATATGGCACAATAATTAGTCAGTGCTATTGATGATGACTGTCTAACACTTGACACAAATGAACTCCACTAGTCACCATTTCAAGAGTGTTTTGTTTAGCATAATAAATAGAGTATTATGACCTTCAATTTTACAAGTTAGTGCTGATTAACAGTGAAAGTGAAAACTTTTGTGATCATATTACATAAAATGGGTTCTGGTAACATTCGATGGTGACTACAATTCTGTCTTGCTTAAGCACGCTGAAGGATAAGATATTATTTCAGATTCCGATGTAAAGCGAATAAAGAACAAGATAATTTGCAAGTCAACAACTGGGAATAAAAGCCATGATTACGTATGTTGCTGCAATTAACAGAACTTGTCACCTGGCCGACTTTTTACAAGTAAGCAAATAAAATGTGATATATGCTGTAAGATTACAAATTTCAGTTTATCACAACGTTTGGTAGTGCTTTAACATAAAATAATAATAATTGTAGCTAAGTTGGAACTTGGAAAAAACTTGGCTTTCGGTGAATTCACTAAGATGAATTAGTATTTGTACGACGCTCTGTAAAATATACCAGATTTAAAGGTTAATTATAGGAAGAAAAGTAACGGTAACCTGACCAACAATTGGGATCTGGCAGGTGTCATAAAGAAGATGAACATCAACTCATATTTTTAAAATGCGCAAATGATAATTAATTGGCTTCTTGCCATTACCTTTCAAGAAAAAATCTACATATTTGTTGTCTCGGAAGTTTGAATTAGTCGTTTTCATGTGGTGGTAAATGTTTAATGGTTTTGTTATCTAATTAAGTTTACTATACAATAAATACCATGCAAGGTGTCAATTTTACGGTTCACATCAAGGCAGAAGTTACTTTATACTCTACGGAATTCAGGGTCATGTACGCTTGAAAATCTAGAAGGAAGAAGTGTAAAAGAAGAAGGTCAACTAATAACACAGTAAGTACATCAAGTGTATTTACATTCCATAAAAAAATTAATCAATCAAATTAGGGAATATGACAAGCCTGAAGCAATCATAATCCAATAAATGGAACTAGGAATCAAAAGAGATTTGAAATGCATTACAACAATATCTTATCATCATTGAATATCGAATTGCAATAGTCTAACTTACAAATCTATTAGTTTGTTAAAACAATTCTATATTTTAATAATAAATGAATTCGATTTCTAAGCAACTTTTAATTATTTTGAAATTTATTCCTTTATTTCATTTTATTTTGATCACATAAACATACATGGTGAAAACTTATATAAACTTTAATTGGGTGGGAGAAGTAGGGTAATTATGATTACGTAATATGTAACTAGATGATTAAAGTGTGAATAAAATGAAGTCTAATAAGATTCTTCAGCTAATTACAATAACTTTTCATTGTACAGTATTTAGGTATGAATGAAAATTTTACATTCACGTTTTTAATATTTATTGAGACAATAATTCTTAGTTTTCAATAATACGGTAGAATTAATATGAATAAGATATTTAAGGTATTAGGTGGTTTACGGTTTTGTTTGTACCGTTGTTTGTTCTGAGGAACGTTATCTCATAAGTTACGAATATAAGGTAAACGTGGGGGGGGGGAGGTGGAGGAGGGTAATAATGCAAAAATATTCACCATTTTAAAAGATATGATTATCTACTTAATACAAACCATAATCAAGTAGTATATTGAATTGTAGAACATACATGGGTTATTTGAATGAATAAACTTTGTTTTATTTTAATTACTTAAATATTTTAAAAGTTTATTCGTAAAATAAATCATATGATTAAGTTTTATTCTAATATGACAAGTATGATAAGCAATTTTTTCTGTAAGTAATTTAGTTGTTGCATGTTACTTAGTTAAGCTCATGATCAATTTAAGGTAATGAGAAATAAGATATTAAAAGCTAAACAAGATTCTAAGTTACATTAGATATTTTTGTATACAATAAATAATTAACTAGTTAATTTATAGATCTCTGTATAATCATTTGAAGCATTCAAATGTAATTTATGCATAGGGAATATGTATGTTTCTTTTCATTTGTTTAGTATGATGTTAAGTACTAGTTCGAACCTATCTAACTAATCGCATATCTTCTTTGGTTGATAACAAACATCGCTTCTGAGTTGCAATAATCATAAAATATGGTAATACACTTCTTCTTAGTTGCTAAGGGATGATGTTTTATTTGATACAAGCTCAAATTATCTTCTTTTCATGCCATGTTGATTATAAGTGTATATTTTACACTATCTTGACTTATGTATCCTGAAAAAAATAATTATCAATCTCTTTCTATCTTGTCAACTTATCATATATTTCACTACATTAATATTATTGTTTCTTCATATTCGATCCATTACATCACCGTCTCTTTTCCCGAGATTCATTTTGTAACATCAATGAACTTGTTATGTTTCACGACTTATGACCAATTACTGCGTAAGTTGTATTCACTTCAAGCTCTGTGGCCAATTGTTATGTTTTGTAAAAATACACAGAGCCTCTGATAATTACTGATCGGTGTAAAGACACACTTGCCCCACGACTACCAGTCCCCAAGCCGGCACAGAGGAAGAACAACGATTGATGAGCCAAACAGACAAAATCTAATCAAATCGAATCTGATCATATTTCAATCATGCCCTTATATATACAAAAAATCAAACCACATAGCCAACCAATTAGGAAGCTAACATTATACAGAACTAAGGAAATCGTGGTAGTAAATAGGGACGACTTGTACACAACTAATTAACTGTAGTCCATAATAAGAGACAATACAATAACAGTAAATAAGCTAAACGGGAGTCTAGGGTAATAGGAACGTAAGAATAATAGAAATGTAACGTTTACACTACTCACGACCAGAATAAATGAATTAATTCTCTAAAACACAGTTCTGGAAGTTTTTCATTTTTTGTTTAGTGGTTTGACGTAACAGAACTATATTGTTAAACATACTTTATTTAATTATGTCATCGTTTCAAATTTCAAGCGTCATTACTGAATTTAATTCACATCAATCTCAAATGTTGCCAACCGCTTCTTGATTTTCTTGTTATGTAATCACTTAATCTCTAACTTTTGTTTTGTTACCCGCTTTTAGTACCTTCTTTTGCATCAGATATATATTTTCAACATCCTGTCTAACTCTCTAAATATGTTTACATGCCTACAATGTTTTTATGACTGTGATTTCAACCACATTCAAGCATCCTAATAAGTATATTGTAGTTTTACTTTAAATACTAATTTTAAAATATTATAGCAGGCTATATGCATCTAATAAGAGTCCAACAAAGTAAAATGATACGTTTGCGCAACCTCATCGATTGCCATTGGTAGGTAACTATCTCATACCTGACGCGATCAAACTCTACTGGTCACGTCTTCTCATTAAAACCCCAGGAATTACCTCAGTTGTTGAATGGTAACGTGTTCTCTTAGTAGCCAAAAAGCCCTGAGTTCGATTCCCGATTGGATTGTGAATGCGCACTGCTGAGGAGTCCCAAACTGGGGTGACACAGCTGTTCACTGCTTCTGGGTGATCAATGGTTGTCTAATTCAGATCAATTCGTGATATCAAGATTGACAGTTAACAATCTCCACGACATCCAATTAAAAAATAAATCATCTTATTCTATACAAATAGTTGTTCTTGCTCTTTTGGAAATAATAAATTGAACGAAATGTATGAAACTACCATTTAAAAATCTTACTGTTTCCAACTGAACTGATTTGTCAACTGATGAAATTGCTAGATTGCTAGATCCCCAGAATTTTTTTGACAAACCTATTACTTTTGTAATTCCTTTGCGGAAATTTAAATTTCTCGTCTTTCTATCAAAGTGCAGTCATTTCACCTTCACTTTGTGTTTTTCACTTAGTAGGACGTTAAACCTAATTGGCCTATCGTTTGTTTTACTACTCCATTTGTGATACTTCCAAGGACGTTCTCTTTTTTGTATATATACGCATGAGTTGGGCGTTTGTTATTCTTCTTACGAGCTGCATGTAGAATTATACTCTTCATGCTGACATTGAACTTCTTCCTCTAGTTAGCTGGGGGGGGGGTAGGGGCAGAGAAATAACCAGCTTTACTTGTTATAATGTTACTAATCAAACATTAGTTGGCCGATACTAAGGTGTCATTTCTAATTCACGAACCCCAGGAACATCAGAAATGTATCAAAATATTTCTTTCCATTATTTGACATCAAATATGTTCGTATATTTTACTTTTTAAAAGGTAAAATGATCAAGTGGGATAATCTTTCTGGATGTAATCATAATTCACAACCTATTAAATTTATCTCGACAGTTTAGTTGCAAACGAACCTTATCTTTCTGCGAACTTAATTTAGATAAGTTACTATCCATTTCTTTATTATTAATAATTTAAAGTTGAATTCTGTTCGTTTCATGATCTGTGTATATAAATAAAATGTAACATTGCAGACAAATTTTTAATCTAAGATATTTTTTCCCGTCACAGTAAACAAACTACTAGTTTCTATTCATCCATTTATGTTGTATAACATCTTACTTACTTACGCCCGTTGCCTCTCACAGAGGAGCATGGGCCGTTCACCAGTATTCTCCATTCAACTTTGTCATGAGTAGTCCTTTCTAGTTGTTTCAAGTTGCTGTTCATTCTCTTAATATCTGCTCTCAATTCTCGACGCAGTGTGCTCTTTGGCTTTCTTTTCTCCCGCTTACCGACAGGATTCCAAGTTAATGCTTGCCTTGTGAAGCAGTCTGATGATTTCCACAATGTATGTCGTATCCATTTCCAACGTCGTTTCTTGATTTTCTTTATGGTGTATAACACCCATTGTTCTTATAATAAGATAAACAACTACTACCTAGAGGTGATAAAGATTATTATAAAATTTACAAACCAAAAAAGCAATTTACAACTGAAACAAACAATTTACCGCATTTCTAAGAGAGATTTGTACTTGTAAGTAACATTCAAAGTTTGTACTTATGAGATTGCATACAATTAAAACTGATTATGTAACCAGGTGTATGTCCTCAAATTTTGATCAAATACACAATCAACGCTATTTCACAATTTCGATAATTTAATACACTCAATCAATAGATGAATAAATAAATGGAGGGTTAGATTGAAGTGGATGGTTCAAAATCATCACTACTACTATTAATGTCGATTCAGATGCATACTTCAGTATAATAAATGTTTCATATTTTTTCTTAGATAAATCAATAAGACAAAAAATTTATCAATCTTCAATGTCATCAGTTATACATGGAGTCAGTACAATCTCTGTGTACGTTTGTTGTCAAGTTGTTTAAGGTCAATTACAAATTCCGTTAATTATATTAAATATCACTTAACAAATTCTTAATTATGTACTTTATCTTTAAATTTTTCTAAAGTAACAATGTAATTACTTTTGTTATGGTTGAACTATGTACTAATGAAAATCAATTCATTACAATTAAAGTGCAATGGTATTGACATTTTGATGTCGACCACAGTTGTAATGAAGTATTGAGATTCATGCTTTTTAAGGTTTTTTTCTAAAAATTTGGTTTATTCCTTCATCCTAGGGGCAATATTACACTATATAGCGGAACCAATCTCCAGTAACTAGAAAACAACAATCGTTTGAATTCGAAAATGTTATGTTTGGTCATAATAATGAAGTTATTCTATACCTTTGCTACTTGCCATAATAATTTACTCCTCCAGAAGCCATGATTATCCCCTCCCCCAAGTATAGCAACGTTTAAGATGTACATTTTTCTGTTAACATGTATATTCAGGGAGTAATTGAACTTCCTTGGAAAAGACTTGCTAGCAAGTTGCTTGAAATTAAATGTCTTGATGGATAAATTTGGTTCCAAGTACATTCCTATCTAATTTATCGTATTAGCTTCTAAATTTTAACGAGTTTGGCCATTCGTATATGTACGTGGAATCAAATTGATATACGAGGGTTGATATAGACAAAAGATATTTATTTAATTGATTCAAACATAGCTAGGCATCCTACGTGGAATTAGTTAGTGTAAACTTGCAACCAACGTGATGTTGGTTACTTTACCCGCTTATGTTGACTAAACACCCCTAATTGTTTCTTATTATGATTGTCTTGTTCCACTATTAACCGCAAATTCATCTTTCCTAATTCATATGATTTTCTTATTATAATTATTAAAATAACAATGATAACATTTTTCTTATGATGTATTACATTCGCATGATCCTATCATATTTATCATGATTCAACGAAATAAAGGCTTGTTACCTTATAAATGACATAAACACATATTATATATATATTTATATGTACAGTTATGTATACATATCTATGCATTAGTTAGTCATCTTGATATAATAATTATGAATTTATAACTGTATAACTTGATAATGTAATTATTAAAAGTAATTGTTTACTCTGATATTCACTGTTTTTTTAAATACTTCAATAGGTTTGTCTTAAATTTACAACATGAAGCATTTCGATTCAAATGAAGAATGTCACTTATCATATCTCAGTTCCAAATAACTTAACTAACCAGTTGACTTGTTGTTTGAAAGGAGCTAGTTACAAAGTGGAAATGGTTATTATGTCGTGTTATTTTATATAAGTGAATAAAAGCCAAAATATTCTGCGATAATTCACTCTGATTATGAATAGCACTTAATCGAATGACAAGTCTTATACTCTCCATTATAAATTTTAATTCATTAAATATTCTCTTTTATTCATTAAGTACGCCAAATAGAACGAAGACATTTTAATAAGCTGTTCATTATGGTTCTACACTGATATGTATTTCATAAGCCTTAGTGACAACTAAGTAATCCATATTGTTTTTGTTTAGTCTTCATGTAGTCTGACATTTTAACATTATTGTTTGATATGATGTTTTATAATTATGTTGATAATTTACTCACCATCAGTTTATAGATATTCACATTATCTTAATAATTCCCTAAAACAGTACTGAGGCAACAGTACAGTTGAATCACAATACTTCCAACAATGCGTACAAATGTCAAAAGAAAAAGTTATTAAGATTGACAGTAGTTTTTCAAATACTCTGACTTTAAACAATTTACCATGTCCATTAGTGCCACTTTATTTATAGTTTACTAGTGTTGATATTATGAATTAAAGAATTACATTTCATTCGAAACTAGCCATTCTTAAGGTTGGAACTTTTTATTCCATACTAGCACAACTGTCTGCAAACATCAACATACGAAATAATCATCATATTTCAGATGATAGCAAACATTTGAAACTAAGGTGGTTGATTTTATTACAGTAGAATTCTATGAGTTTAGCTTTTTAACCATAAAGCCTACATTATCTTTCTAAACGACACAGTATTTACTTCAGATGGAGTTATGTCTGAGATATGCACTAATGATATTATCTAGAGACACAATGAAAACTTGGAGATTAGATCACCTACGTTAGAGAACCTAGCGCCACTTAAATCGTTACATCATCTGACTTTTATTTTATTATAATGAACGTTTGTGATGAATAATATGCCTAATGACGCCAAGCGATTCAGCTGCAAGTTGAACAAGACGCATATACAGTTAATCAATATTAAATATAGAAGTACCTGTAGATAGCTTACAACCTATGAAAACAAATTGGGGATGGGGAGAGGTGCATGCATGACACAGGATAATACATAATATTCTTATATTTAGGAAGATAATTATTAATCAAGAGGAGAATGCAACCAACAGTAAATGTAAATACATTTAAAGAAACTTAGCAAATTAAGTGTATCTAAGAATTACGCATTTATGATTGTATCGTAAACAGTTAAAGTGAAGTATACTGTGTGCAACATCATTTCAAATAAATAAAATTAGTAAATGTGAGAAATTTTGAAACTGATTGCTAACTGATATGCCGGCCAACTAAAGTAGATTGATTATCTTCGAGAACTGTTTTTCTGTAAACTATTTCATTATTTTGGTTGTATTCAAGGTGAACATTTTACTTCTATTATTATTTAGTTCCCCCCTGTCCTATCCTCACATTTGACACATTAACTGCCAGCATATCATTTCTCATTAATGAACTATGGTTAATCAGTTGTGCATACGTACTCCAGTTCACATTCACTGCTGTCCCTATTTTGTATTAATGTTAGTTATTGGTTGACTGTGTGATCAGATTTTATGTATATATAAAGGGATGTGTGAAATATAACATGATTCTGTCTGGTTGGCTTGTCGTTTTGTGTTCTTCTATCTCTCGCTTGGAACTCAGTGGGAATAGGGCAGACGCGCATTTAGCGATTAGGCACACCCGTTTTGTGTTGAGATATCAATCTTTTTTTCACATCATAACACTAACAAATATGGATTGATATGCTTGTACAGTTGTGAAATATTCTTCTTTATTTGAGTTCTGATAGACAGGCTATGTTTAATTAAAAAAAATTTTATCTTTCTGTTTATGTTGTTATAAACTTAAATTGACCATTCTCCGTTAATACAAATGCATCAGCTGGAGTATACGTATACTTTCACATTATATGCTCATACCTTTCGCACAGGTGAGACTGTCTGCACTGATTGATATGATGGTGAATGTAGTGGTATCCGACACGAATGGACTGATTTTTCGTGCAAACCTTCAGACTGGGATAAAGGTAAATCCAAGTCCGAAATAACAGAAAATGTGTTTCATAGATTTCACATGCTAGCCACAATCTACATTTGATTACAATCATTTCATTTGTTTGTCTTTTTTCTGTTTTTCTCTTAACTTTGTAAATTACATAAAATTGACTTGCCGTATATTACCCCACTATGTCTAACTGCAATCACTAGTTATGCTTCTAACACTGAATTTTAATACTTTCATTTAACAAACAAATTGTAACTTGATATGTTAACATTGTTTGTGTACAATAGATGAATTAAAAATTACCAACTGTAAGTGACTGTAATAATTATTTGTATAGTAAACTGTTATATCATATACTCGTATGGAGTAATATTGTAGAAAAATGTCAATTGTTGTATACACTACAAACTAACATAAGTAATTAGCATTTTTGGTTTCTGTCTTCATAGATTTACATAATACTCCTTTACTCTGTCGGCATGGCTGATTATGCAATTCTAAATGTATAGTTACAGTCTATCTAGAATTTACTAATTCGATAATATCATGGATTGAACATACTTGATAATTACTCGAAAAATCTCTTGAAAGTCATGTAAATGATAAAAATACTACGTTTAATCATCGTTCTTGGTTAGTAAAGCTTTACAAAATCATAGATTAGATGACCCTTCGAGTTCGAAAATACCTGTTTATTTTGCGAAATTTGACATGTCTCCAAAGGTTTCTAACATTTCACTGTCACATATTGACTTATAAATATTCATGCTTTATACACAAATAAAACTTTGATGGGAAACTTTATTTATACTTCCCGTCGTCTGCACTTTTGTTCTGGCTTCAGTAGTAGAAGATATCTGGATGCTGAAGTGTCGATGTCGAAGATTTTAAACACAAGGTATAACACACTTATGAACTTGGTCGACTTTGTGTTATACTGGAAATTGGATAATAACCAATCACAATCATACAGCATGTGTTTATTCAGACGAGATAGATTTTCGGTTTACATTACAGTGGAAGCATTTGGATTTATGTAGGTAGGTCAAGAAACATTATTTCTTTAATCGAAAGTTTAGACAGTATTGGCATAATGACTCAGTGATACTTAG